>JAPMOB010239450.1:0-29000 GCA_029875015.1 Lepomis gibbosus | reverse complement strand
GGGCTTAAGCCCATTTCCTCTTCTCTACATGCCTCTGGACCATTTTATAACAGCAGAACCTTTGTTTTTAGATTTTAGCTTTTAGAGACAACCACTAATTGCCAGTGATTTCCAGACAGTCTGAAAACCAGCTTGTAGAGACTGGAAATCAGTGATCCACTGTGATGGATTATCCCTGAAAATTAAAATTGCATTTTGAAAATGGCCAGGAGTAATCCAAAGAATATAAGTAAGAAGGATAAAACATATAATAACACTGTTACAGTCATTGAAGGGTACAGTCACATTGTCATATTAGTCTTGTTATAAGCACCATTCAATTTTAAAAACAAGCCACTGTATAAGGTTACTTTGTGTATAAATACACATTATTAAATTATCCCAAAACATTAAAATATGAAAAATAAATTGGACAAAAATAATCATGTTTCAGGTTTTTCAAACAAATAAACACAAAAAAAATAGTGCACCCCTGAACAGTTTGCATCGCGGGAACAGAAGTGATTTTGGTGGGGAATCTAAGCAGCCTACAGTAGGTGGACATGAAATTCTTCTGTAGTATGCATTTGCTGAGCTGCTGCCATTTTCTCTCTTACTGAAGGTCCTTCAAAGTATGATCTATATGCAGAGTGGGCTTGGAATACATGCAATCAGTGACATGTATTGCCTGAAACTGGCTACACTTCAATAACTGTAGAGAAACTATAGCTTTGACATTTCCTCTGAGAGGAAACTAAAGTGAACTGTACTATGTGTAGCTGTGCTACAGCGATCACCTTTATGAATACATTTATAAGAACATTCTAAATTAAAGATATTTCACATTAAACTCGTAATAAAATTCAATAAACAATTTTCACCTATTCACAAATTTGGTTAGTAAATGATGCTACATGTAAAAAGGTATGTGGAAGAGGTCTTTGGTGATCACTGTCTCATTTACTTAATTCATGGAAAATCTATTAACAGATTCTCCGGCTTCACACAACAGCTGCGGCATCCTCTTGACACCGGCCGTCCGCAGCGTAGGTCTACCGGAGAGGGGCCGGGGTTTGGAGCGTACAGGGCCAGGGAGAGGAGATTGCAGAGCGAACCAGAGCGCTGCTGACGGTCGGTGATCGTTCCCTCTGGCTGGTTGAAGCCTGATGCTCCTGATTTTATACATGATCCATGATGATACAGAAAAATGGAAATGAATGGCAAAAATAGCATGTTGTCAATATTTTAGAGACCCCCAAAACTTCACATATCATGTTTTCAGGGGAGCTCATATCTTATTAAGGCTCCCCCGTGGTTCTCTCCCTGCTTGTACCAATGCATTGGTATAGTTAAAAAGACATTTTCATAGTTTGGTAAAAGACTCTTCTCAAACTAGCCAAAAAGACAGTGGTGCATGACATTGTGCTGGTTGGCACTAGCAAACTGCAGGTAACTAGTTATTAATTATGTTAATGACTTCATACAGTATAGCCTACAGTCCAGTGTTTTCTATTTCCCACCCTAGGAGTCTAGTCTTAGCCAAGTCTAATCTATTTCGCCACGGTAGCATAATTAAGGAAAACATTCTTAAACTTGTTATTATAACATAAAAGGTTTCTAACGTTGTTTTGCACCTTGCTTTTTAAGTATCTGTCAAACGAACTAAAATCAAAAGTGCCATACGGTTTTGTGCCCTTCATTAAATAAGATATTAAATCAGTATAAATAAGTTATTTTAGGAGGTTAAAAATAGTAACATTTACTAGTAATAGTAAATTTTAAATGAGCTACTTTTTACTTTTACTTGAGGAGATTTTTATACCTGTAACTTTTCTTGTACTTAAGTAAAAGTTCATCAAAGTAACAGTACTTTTACTTCTGACTGGGGTTATTGGCTTCATGTGAATCAAATACCGTTTCATTATCTTGTACAAACATCTTGATTTAGGCTATGTTCACACTGCAAACCTTAAAGGAGACCTATTATGCTATGCTATTATTTTCTAGCATTTCTATAATGTTACAATATCAGATGTTCATATTAAATATGAACAAAGTTTCAAATGATGAGGTAAAAGTATTAAAAAGAAATCCTTGTGAGCCAAAAACTCAAGATATCTCCCTGTTCTGAACGCTCTGTTTTGAACTGTTTTTTCTACTAATCGGTATGATGTCATTCCGAGATGGATTTCCACATATAGTAATTTGCTCAAGGCAGAGAATGCTGGCCACACCCACAAAGGAACATCCCACATGTTGGGGGTGTCTCAAAGAAACAGAAGCATAAACAGCTTGTTTCAGACAGATGCTGAAATGAGGGCCAGTATGAAGAGCCAGTATAAAATAGAAAATACTTTTTTGAACTTTGAATCATGTAAAGCCACCATACAGGAGTCACAGAACTACAATAGGGCTGTAAATGCAGCATAATAGGTCCCCTTTAATGCTCAATTATGATTTATTGCCCAGATCCGATTTTTTTTGATTGACCCATGATTGGATTGGACTCCAGTGTGAACTGGCCGCAGCCTAAAAGTGGCTTGCATGCACAAAAGAATAATACAACGTCACACGCAGCACCAGTCGTATGGAAACAAACATGAAGTACTTAGGTCTGATACCTCACTGTGGCTCCACTGAAAACTAGGGGTCGACCAATGAAATTGGTGCCGATAATCATCCATAATCAACCAATATTCAGCAGTTTTCAATAATCTGAATCAGACTGCTGATAAAATTATTTAATTAAAAAATGTGCTCCTTTGGCTCTGATGCAGCCATCTGTCAGGAATATAGTATATTTTACACATTCAATTTTTTTCGCAGTGAGATCATTTTATAAAGTGACTTTGCTGCTGTATACTTTCAGTGCTGCTCTGTGAACAGTTATTAACAATTATAATAAAAAATAAATTCAAACTGTTCTGAATTTATTCTTTTTTTATATAATATATTTTTAAAGGCAAAAATAGAAATGAAAACCAACAAGAGTATAGATAAAGAAGAGAACCACTAAATAAATATCAATAAAATCCTAACAATATAAAATAAATACAATATAAATGGCAACAGGCAAAGACAAAGTTTATGATAATTTATCACTCATAGTTAATGGGTCCTTGTTCTAATTAATTTAATTTAATATTTTTAAAGATTAAACATGACAATTAGCTTTAGTCTCGTTATTTGATAAAATACACTTAAAGCCATTTCAACAACGTTTTGTGTTAGAGTTTGGGGTATTCTAAATTTTGACACCAAGATTAAAATTTTTACAGCAAATGTATATCAGTTTCAAATATGGGTCATCGGTCTAATTGGTTACTAATAATTGGTATCGGCCGGAAAGAAACACATTGGTCGATCCCTACTCACTCGCTAGAGCTGTCGCGGTGAAGTAATTTCCACTGTGGTAATATGTTGAGATTCAACAGCAGTATTATCACATTTTTTTTCTTCAATTAAAAACTTTGGTGCCATATAGTCAACGTGTCTGTGTGTGTCTGTCACCTCACTGCACAGCGAGCCGCTAACAGCAGCTTTACGGTCAGAGCAAGATAGCTGCTGGGTGCTAGTCCACAAGATTGACAAGCAAACTTCTTTTTATAGTCACACTATGTCTTTTTCACACGTAGCTATATCTTTACCTTCAGAGCACGTCTATCAAGTCAATTTACATACCCCAGCACTGCACACACGCGCATGGGTGCACACACACATGCCGGTTGTGGAGCTAACCACTGCACTGTAGTAAAGTTATAACTAAATTTCCACAGAAAGCAACATGAAAAACAGCTGCAGGCATCCGATACACTACGCTCGCTCGTTAGTTAGCTTCAAATGACGCTTAATGTCCACAGTTTCTCTCCACTGTCCCTCAGTATGACAACATCGCTAAGGCCTGCTACCGCCTGCTACCCACATTAGCCGCGCAATATGCTTACGCCAAGTTAGCTAACCTTTAAAATAAACAGTAAAACAACACAAAACAGACAACACTTAAAGCTTCTAAGTTTGAAGTCAGGTCACATACAGCCCATGGCTATCTGACCTTGAACTGTTATAGAGTTTGTTACGGTTGTGGAACTGTTGAAGCACTCATTTATTACTTTAACAAGCCCTGAAGTGTAAAGTATGAACATTGCTGTTGCTGCGGTGCTTACCATCCTCTGCGGTAGGCTTGACCAATAGTGCGGTATTTCAATTTTGCGGTTATCGGTTGCGGTTTTATTTTTTTTTCAAAAAATCCGACCTGTATCTGATTTGGGCTTACATTAAGCTGCCGCTTTTATCCAAAGCAACAGTTGCTATATATATCAGAGGTTGCATGCTCTGGAGCAACTAGGGTTTGCTCAGGGACATATAAAAAGCATGTGTCACTGCGCCAACAACACCCCATATGAGATGTTCACACTGATGGACACTGCTCTGTGAGAGGGGTCTTAGTTTAATGTGGATAGGTGCTAACTGGAGCTACTGCTGCTGCTAACAACTATTGGGATAACTGACTATGGTAGGGTTTGGAAAGGTTTTCTGTTGGAAGTGGAAAATGAAGCTGTTTTCAACAGTGCTGCAAATGTGTGGACTGTGAGTAGGGTCACGATTCATGTACCTGTGTGGAGAGCTCTGTGTTGTGCAAAGAACACCAACATTTAGTAGGAGGAGAGCTGAAGCTTGGTCCCATGAAATGTAGAAACAACATTAGCATGTAATATGTATAGTACATAAAACAAAAAACATGATTTGGTGGAGGAAATATAACTGAAGACAGCAGTGTTCTGCCAGTGAAATAGCAGCATGGCAGAAATCACAATTGGGGGTTGCGGAGGTCAGGGTTGGATGTGCAGATTGCCTTCAACTCCACATCAAGGTTAAGTTCACTGCACATGAAAATAAGGTTTCTAATGTTTGAGAAGTTGTAACAGTGACTAAAATTTTCTCCAAACTGTCTTAGTTGCCTAACTGAGCACTAAAGATACACTTAGGAATTGTTATAGTGCTAATGTCTTAAGTTTCAAAACATTTGAAGATTCTGGGGCACTACTAGGTGCTGAAAATGTATCAGGTGTAAACATCGTTTCACTAATTGTACCTTTAGTAAAAGGTACACAAACAAATTTTTTAGTGAGTGCAGATGGACAATTTGGGGTTCAATGTTGTTGTCACAAGGCAAGAGACCAATCTTACAAACAACTCATTACAGTCCATCACTTGAATAGAAGGGTACAGGATAAGCACTGGCTGAGCAGAGGTGGAGGCTTGGGGAGTGACAGTTGATTGCAGGAGGGTTAAAGGGTGTGTGATGTCAGGGCTTTGACTTGCTAAATGTAAACAGGTTGCTCCTGGGCCGTCAGCAGGCGGTACATGGCTGCAGGCATCGTCTTCATATGGATCTGGCAGACAGAAAAAGAACAAAGCATTCAAGTCATGGAATCATTAATAGTAAATGCCTTTGGAGATCAAGTTCCAAATGCTAGCAATCATTGCTGTTAACCCAGACATCCCACTGGACACATGTAACTGCTAGGGGTGGGGGAAAAAAATCTATACAGCATGGCAATATTGTATCAATAAATGGAGGTCAAGTATCGAACATTCATTGTAAGAGTTGTACATGGGAATTTTACTTTTTGGTACTAAAATAATAAAATCAGTTGCTTTTTCAGTCCACGAGAAAAAGAGTTTTCCTTTGGGGACACAATTTGAAATTTAAAAATAATAATAAATTGCAATATATCGCAATATGTTTAAAATCGCAATGATATCGTATCTTGACATAAGTATCGTGATAATATCATATCGTGGGTGATTCCCACCCCTAGTAACTGCAGAGTTCTACTTGGTAACGTCACGAAATGTCAATATGTCAAGAATATGGCTGGTGTTTTTCTGTAATTTACTTATTGTCACCAAATCCCATGAAATAACCAAATAGTGAGTGTGGGAGTGGAAGAGAGAGAGAGAGAGAGAGAGAGAGAGAGAGAAAGAGAGAGAGCTCTTTGCAGTAACAAGTCCCCAACAGCCTCAGGACAGCAACACCAACTCAAGCAGTCCAAAACAAATTATTAAAAAGCAACAAGAAAAATATATTGTGCTTAATATATTCAGCAAGAACCAGCAACAAATGGTTTGACACTGAATGCAAAAACCTAAGGAAAAGTTTAAGGAAATTATCAAATGAAAAGCATAGGGACCCAGATAACCACATCATACGCTATCAATGTGAGGGCACTCTGATATAATACAAGTACACCCTAAAAACTAAGAAAGAACAACACAGCAAGAACCAGCTCTGTGAAGTTCTAGGAGAAATGGAACAACCTAAACAAAACCAGGATGAATTGGTGATCCAAGATGAAAAAACTTGGATTACTCACTTCAGTGAATTTTACAGTAATATCACAAAAACAAAGAAGGGGGTATACACAGGGAGGTCAGGATGTTATTGTAAGGCTTGCACTAAGTGTTAAACTGATCATACTGGCGTGCACCTTGGCTCCTTGCTGCAGAGCTAATTAGGAACCATCTGTTTCTTCTGGACAGCAACTGTCAATCACTGCTAACAACTATAATCATATGGCCACACAGTGCAGATGCTTACTGAAACTGCCACTGATTTCCACTTATTTCCTTAAACTAGTAAGTGGTAGGAGGACTTTAGTAAGCACCAGAAATGTTGCATACAGTCTGTGAAAGGATCCAGATCACAGTGTTTGTTATGTTTATGTCCAGTGTGCTGCCTCACCTCTCCCACAGCATTGGACAGAATGTGGACAATTTTTTCATGGGGCGTAGCTACCACGCTCTGGCTGTTGATCTCGATGATGCGGTGACCCACTCTGACCCCGCCCCGTTCAGCAATGCCCCCACGCATAAGGCTACAGATCTGTTGAAGAGACAGATCAATTCTTTTATATGATAAATCAAAATTCATTCAAGTTTAACAGAACCACATGTTTCATTTTACATAAAAACAGAACAGAATCACAGTGCTACCCACAATGCCATTCTGGACGCTGAAGCCCAGCTGGTAGCGGAGGTCTGGCCGTCTAATGAGTACAGTGGTCACTGGGGGACATCTGACAATGTTCAGCTTGATCCGAGACTGGTTCTTCAGACCCTACATAAAAGAAAGCCTATGTATCAGTGAAATGTCAAAAGGTGCACTCGACTACACAGACAGATGATAAGAGTCCAGTTGTGGCTTTGGTAGAAAAATTCCAATGTTGATCCCTCAGAATTTCGGCATCGGAACTTATGTTGTTCAAGTCAGCTGTTAGCTGGAAAGCTAAAGGAAGAATGTAGAAGGAGGGAGAGGGGTGTTCTTTCCACAGCTGAAGTTTCACCATTATTGTGAAACAGTCTAAGATGCAAAGAAGCATCTGCTGGAAAGACACTCCAGCTGCTTCTGCCAGTGATCCGTAATGGTTGGGAGAAAGTGGCTTTAAGCAACGTTTTATGTTTTGTAAAAATACATAATACTGCACTTATAAATACATTTGCATTCTAAAATATTGCATGTGTAAATGTAGTAGTGTTATGGGGGATTTACTAAGAATTATTGTTTAGATACCTACAGGTGCAAACACAATGGAGGTAGCAGCATTTAAATTAGGGTTTTAATGGTTTCTGCCTTGGAGAGTCGGGAGGGAAAGCAGCCCCTGCCTAAAAACCTTTGTTTGTTTCATTCAGTTCATCGTGAGTTTGTGGAAATCGTATGTTCCTGGCCATCCTGCCTGAGATTGCACTAAGTACTTGGGACATTAACCTGAAAAACCCCAGCAGAAACATACAGTATGCTGGAAGACCAGACGCGAAGAAATGCCAGCAGATCGTGCTTCATCCAGCCAGAGGGAACAATCACCTACCGTCCGCACCGTGCCCGGTCTCTCCGAGATCTCCTGTCTCTGTATGCCTCAGAGGTGCCGAGTGGGATGACGTTTCAAATTTAAATTGAACCTTCTAAAACGGAGTAAAAAAAAAACTAAGAAGGACTGGATTGTTGGGCTTCTGTAAATAACTTCAGAGTATGGTCTAGACCTGCTCTTTATGAAAAGCGCTGTGAGATAACTGTTGTTGTGATTTGGCGCTATATAAATAAAATTGAATTGAATTGAATTGGATGGACTGTTTAAAAAGACCTAAAACAGCCATACATGTCATCGCAATGCTCGTTTTACCTGTTTCAATCAAAGAGTCAAGAGTCAATCTGGCAGTTTTTTACTACAGAGTGTAAAAAACTGCCAGATATCCTTTAAATACAACTTAGTGATGGGATAATGCTACAGCTGTTTAGCCTCTTTACACGGACTGCCAGTCGATTCTTGATCTTCATTTTAATGTTTTGTTGCAAGTCATCCTCCTCTCCTTTTGTTCATTTCCTGTCTGTATCTCTACTTTGTCTATTAAATATTGACAACATGGTGTAAACAAAGGTTTTTATGTATTGCACTTTGTAATATTTTGCTTAGGTTTGGCTTCTATGTTGTTTAGCACTTTGTAACTTTTGTTTTGCAGTGGTAGGCACCTCCATAATCAGTGTTTTCATTCATGATATCTGTTTTAAAAATTAGGGCGTTCACATACCTTGATGATGCTCTGGCAGGTGGACAGTGGCAGTCCCACCAGACTGGTCCCGTTAATGGACATGATCTGGTCTCCTATGTTCAGTCTGCCAGACCTCTCAGCTGGCCCAGCATGCATCATGTTGGCAATGATAACAGTTGGAAGGATGGAGCCCCACCCACTCTCCACAATCACCACACCCATAATCTCTCCTTTAGCTTTCTCTATGAGCACCTGAGGTCACAGCAGGCAAAGAGAAACAACACAAAATCATTTCTCAAAAGTCACAAGTTAAATCTAACTTTTCACTTTGATTAATCCAATTTTCCACATCATAATGCAAAAACACAGAAAATAGTATAGTTTTAGTAGCTATTATATCACATTTACGTAGATGCCGTTGACAGCTAGCAAAAACTTTGGAATGTGGAAGTTCAGAGCAGCAGCAGCACTGTGAGAACCAGGAGCAGCGGTAAAGAAACAGATCGTTGACTTGTTTATTTTGAACAGTATATGATTTTCAGTTAAATCCCAGCTTACATCTTTGCAGTTCTCAGACTTGGAGAAGTGGATGAGGTCATCGTTGTACATGTCCTGAGTGTTTAGCAGGTCACTGTACTCCTTCTGGCTCAGGTCCTCAGGGTTAATGCCATTGGCCCGTAAGAATTCCTGGTAAGCCACACTGAAGGCCTGCCCGATGGACTGGGCTATTAACTGGGCCTAGAAGACAGGATGGGTAGGGGAGAGAAGTGGCAGAAAAGAGAGTCCTTTCGGAAATTAATGTTGTGCCACACAGCCATCGTTAGACCAACAACAAGCCAACATACAGACAACTACAAATTCAACACAAACATCACCAGAATGGTCTACATAATATACTAATGTACATCTTCCTTACAACCAGAGATTCAATCATGTTTTTGTTTCAAAGTTTGTTTAACAACGCACTACTGGTAGGCAAAAATGATCTGCGACCCGGTTGGTTCGGAGTGATGGCACCATATACTGTCTGCCTTATGGGAATAGCTCGTCCATGCTAAATAGGGGATGTGACACATCGCTTATAATAGCCTGCTGTTTCCTCACCAAGTGGGACTCACAGGTCATCGTCATGCAGTTTTGCTGCTGTCCAGCAATCTTACTGGACATCTTGATTATCTGTGTTAAAATTCCATGATTGTTGTGCATCTATTACTGTTCCGAAGTATTTGTAATCAGTCATCTATCATTTCAATACTCTCCATCTATAGTCAAATGTCAGTGGGTGTTCCAAACATTTCTTAAGTCAAAAAATGATTTTTTTTAGTTTTCTTGGTGTTCAACTGAACAAAACACCAACCAACAAACTGCTCTGCCCTTCCCTGGTAGCAGGTCATCTTGAATCAACCAGCGAGGGTAAATAATACTGGGGAAATAGCGCTCCCTTGTGGAGCCCCTGTGTTATTAATAATAGGAGAAGGCGCTGCTTCATTTAGTCTGACACACTGTACACGGTCAGTCATCTAATGATGTGACTATACTCCTAAGTGCAGTAGTCGCTCCATCATAGTATGCGGTCTGATGGTAATAAATGCAGATGAAAAATCTACAAAGAGAACACAAGCATTTCGTTTAGGTCAATTAAGATGACAATAAATATAATGCAGCATAAATAAAAGGGCATACTCGTCTCCTTCCTATATGTAAATTGTAGTGGGTCCAGTTCATGTTGCACTTCCTTAAGGAGATGATTTAAGACAATCCTCTCAAGACCCTTCATTACAATTGATGTTAAGGCAACTGGCTGATTTAAGACAGATGGTTGTGACATTTATGGTACTGGCACTATGAGTGAATGAGTAATGGTCAGCTCAGCTGCTTTTTACCCAACTAATTAAACTGTCAAATATACATTACAAAAATTGCATGTTGTCCCTTCTGACTTGCAAAGAGATTATTCAACTTTATTGTTGGACTCACATCCTCGGACTCAAACACGTGGCATATCATCTTGTACTGGCGCTTGCTGTCTTGACCTGGGTCTGAGGCCTCCACATTCTCCTGAGAGTCGGGTCGAGGCATCCTGCGCCGGGCCATCAGAACCACAATGTTGCCAATGTCAGCAATGTAGGAGATGGTCCGCAAAGGGTGGTCCATCATGGTCTCCTGTAGGTCAGAGGACAATAACAGTCCTTATATCATCTAAATCTCAGGTTAGAAACCATACTAAGTAATCTAATGTCTAAATTTATGCAAACAACCTAGGCAGCCACACCTACTTAAGAACATCTTATTAAAAAAGTATACAGATCTACACTGGAAGTTATACTGTTCCCCTAAATACAACTTGACTCAACACTCCAAAGGCCTTTTCCTCAATATACCCAATAGATATCCAATATCTAACTTTTTATTATTGGTCTTAACAACATGCAACTAGGGATCATCCCAGAGCACTGCTATAGCTGCTTTGGACCACACATTCATGGTGATGTGTGTATGATACACGTCTTCTGCATTCACCAAACTTAAAGGGCCACTTGCAGGTTGATTTTTAATGAAATTTATACTTAACTTTTCTTGAAAATTACCATTTGAAAAGTCAATGCAGAATTGTACGTTTTAAAAGACATATGGACATTTCAAAGGAAAATGTAGCTCTCTTTTCAACATTGTGTGTCATATATAAAATAACCCCAGGCCATGCCTTGGAATCAACAAGCAGTAGTAGGTGGTAGTTAGTCTGGAAAATTGTAATTTAATTTAATTAACCATCAGGTATATGTTATGATTTTACGCCAAAGAGTAAAATGTTAGCGGCCCACTTCAAGCACGGGCTGTCCTTATGTTAGACCAGATGTGATATGACAGAGTTCAGTTCAGCTCATGTCCAAGCCAGGCTTGTGAAAGGCTGATCGCTGCTGTGGCTCTGTTAGTACACGCAGCAGCTTCATCGGGAAGTGCTGACTGTGTGAGTGTGCTTTTCTAACATTTGCTAACTTCAAAAATTAGGAACGGACAGTTAGGTACAGCACTGTAAAAGGTAGTGTGGAATTTCTCTCCTATGGCCATTATTTCTTCTAATCCTGGTCTCTTGGACATCTAACAGGCTCAATATAAGGCTGAGATCCATCATATGGTGTGAATACACATTTTCAACCTCTTCAGTGTCAAAACCAGGGTCGGGATCCATACTGCTGAATGAGAATCCAGCGGTGCCTTTTGTTATCGCACGTCCAGTTCGTCTTTTTTGATGGGGATGTAAAACCTCTCCAGAAGTTACTCTTGTGTATAAAGATTTTCTCCTACACACTGACTCACTGGGTCTCCAACATGGCAGTTACTCTTTAAGACCTTTTTAATGCCAATACCAAGAAATGTAATAGCTGTTTCACAGTCATACCGACCAGAGTATAAGATATCAATAAAAAACAGTAAGGTCCATGAAATTATTGACATTTAGATGACATTTCTGTCATTAATACATTGTTAAACATAAGGAATGTTTTTGCTAAAATCACAGACATTAACATCTTTACAGGCGAACAAACCAATGTTGATAGATTCTGAAGGGAAACATCATCAGCAGTGTGGTGGCATGCTGCTGCTTTTTCTGCACTGATTTCAACAATAACAGCACACAGTAGTCACCTTGTTGAAAGATGCTTTTTTTAACCATGTTTATATTGTACAAAATTGACATTTGCAGGAAAGATACAACTTTATCAGATAGCCAATATTAGCCCATCAAGGGCTATGCTCATTGCTATGATACATATTCACATATTTCAATTTACACTCAAACTGATGTTGTAACTTCTTGTTCTGTTTCAGAGGTTAGAGATATAGAATGCTTTATTTCCTGACCAGAAATTCCTACTCCTTTAATGAATTAGTTCCAGAAAGCAGGCACAGCTCTGACTAACACTAATCAAAGTGATTCACAAGTTCAGTTTGTAGCTGATTGGCTGGTTAGCAGCACAGACAGAAGTGTGCAGCATCAAAAGTCTGCATGTAGGCGTACTGGACTCTGTTTGAATGAGTTAAACATCTGGTGATATGGGGGTTCTTTCTCAGTAAGGTGGCAAGAAAAGACACTGCAGATGTGCGGTGTACATTAGAGTGAGTACCTGGGAGTCAGCATTGAGCACTTTGATTCTCTGAGTGGAGATGAAGAGATCCACCTCTGTCATGGGCTGAGGCTCACCCTCAGGGCTCTGCACACAAATGCACAACCACAATAACAAAACAAGATTAGACACACAGACTGACATAAAAAGGGCAAAACGTTAGTAAATGAATGAATAAACAGACATTCAAAGTTAGAGGTCAGTCTCATTACAACTAGAGCACACAGTGAAAGAAAAAAACAGCTGATAAATGCATTGCACTTTGTCATTGTAAAAGTCACAAAACATCAATGTTGCACTGTAAAGCAGAGCAGAATTTCTTTGATCCTCTCAGCTAACTCTTTAACTCTCTCTAACTCTCTTCTTTTAAGTCACTTTGATTTTCAGAACACAGTAAAGTCAAAGGGAAACCAATGGTTACCCAGAGGTAGGGGAAAAACATAGAAACATTTGAAACACTACAGCATGCTTTGGAAAATGGTCAGCAGGGGTGTGAAGCACATTGATTTGCAGGAAGTGGAATTTGCCTTCAAATATGTTGCCATACTGCATTCAGACTGCAAGCCAAAGTGACCCAAATCTGATTTGTTTTTGCATATGTGACTCAGATCTGATTTTTTTTATAACAGTGTGAACAGCCCAAGTCACTTGGAATCAAGCTTTTCCAGTTTGGATCTGAGCCACTTTTGGTATGTTCACACTGCAGGCCTTAAAGCTCAATTCCGATTTCTTTGTTTTCATTATCATTGCAGAAATGTGGCCCATTTCAGACTCCAATATAAACAATGTAAAAGAATAACTCTGGGAAAAAATAAATAGATTGTTAATACAAATATTAATGTTTAAACGTCTGATCAATATGTTAGTATGAACATGCTACACATCGTTAGATCCGTTAGATTCTCCACAATTCAATCGTTCAATTAATTTAAGGGAAACAATGAGCCCTAAAATCGGATTCTTATAGATTTACCAGTGTTTACTTGGATTCATTTTTATGAATCCAAGTAAAAAAAATGAATCCAAGTTGTAAATCCTGTCATGTGAAAGCCATTGCTCTTGGTCTGCTAACTTCTGCCACACTTCTCTCATCCTGCACGGTGTTGTTGGGTATTGTTTGTTTCCGTTATGTTTCTGCCTACAAAATAAAAGCCTATTTCAGCTTTTTACGAAAAGAATTAAAGGCCTGTCCCATGGAGGCCAGTCGCAAATATAGGAAGGATCAATTCAGTGATTTTAGCAAATAAAAGCCCAGGCTATTAATCAATATTTACGGTAGTCTCCATACGGTAAACATCAGAATGGTATTTGACTTGATAATTAATACTAATAATTGTTATACTAATAATCATTATACTAATAATCATTATGTTTGATGGAATGTTTGTCAAGGAGGCAAATATGTTGCTGTGAGCTACAATGAACAGTCTACTCACATGCTGGGGGCATTTAATCTGACTTAAACAGGTTTGATACCATTTCTGTTTGTGTGGAGTCATCTTCATATTCTTTATATTCTCTAAATATGCAGGAGGCACAATTATTTACAACTGTGCTTATTTACCTTGACGTATCCATATTTGGATAGTTTAATAAGAACAAACATTTAATTTGTAAAAATGTTGTAAACCTGTAAATTACATCTGACAATGTAAATGATCCCCCAAACTGTATTTCCAAGATCGGCATTTCTTACTGTGTGTACTATACTCTGCATGCATTCCAGTTTTGGGTACGTAAAGTCAAATGAATCTAGGTGTTTTCCCTTGCTTGGACTGGATACCTCTGGACTTCATCCTGATCCGATGTGACCTGATTCCCCGAACGCATCATGAGTCCTGACTACCTGAGCTAACAGCCTTTGAGCTAGTTCAGGCAGATAATTATAAAAGCTAATTGTAAGGCAGCATGTTAAATAGCTAACCATCAGGTACATGTTATTGTAGTGAAGTAGAAGCCTTAGAAATGTAGTATAAATAAGTCATACTAAGTACTAAGTAATTAAAAACTCTATGTGCAGTAGAAGTAATGGAAATAGGTCAACTAATGCTACAACTACAGCTGGTCATAAAATGACAATGTGTCAGTTTTACATTTCTATTATTACACTTATTTACACAAAATAAAATTACAAAATAACACTGTCAACATTGTGACTTTTAGCCAGGTTCTAGGGATGGTAGTCCCGTTCTGTCAGCCACTTTGGTCCACTCTGGAATATGAAACCTGAGGTCATGAATCTTATTGACTTTAATGAATCCCTGACCATTCACTTAGTGTCACTATCAATCGTCAATATGTCTAATTCTTTGGTTTACGGCCAAATACATCCCCGTCAGCCTCAGGTGTATGTTTGATTAGTGCTTATTAGCATGTTAGCATGCTAACACATTATACGATGATTTGACCATGCTAAACCTCACCTACATAACATCAGCGTGTTATCATTGTCATTGTTAGCATGTTAGCATACTGACATTATTAAATAACAATTACAGCCTCACAGCTCAGCTAGCATGGCTTTAGACTTCTGTCTGTACTAGACACACAAACATCTTTTGACATTGCATTTTATCATCTAACTCTCTCTCATAGTGTCACTTTCACTTTCACACACTGAATACAACAACACACCCATTAAGACCTCACAGTGTCAGAAAGATTAAAGCTGTTTCCTGCACCCAGCATACTGGATTCCTTCCATGACCAAAACTAGAATATTCCAAATTTTGGACATAAGAAAACATCTAATATGGAATGAAAAAATGGTAAGAGGACTGGAGACACGAGGTAGGGACCAAACCAACAGCACCGCTTCCAACAGTACAAAGCTGGCTGCTGGATTCAGGAAAATGCCAATACATGAGAATGAGAGAACACTAGAGAGAACACAGAGGAGAGGACAATGATACACACAGACACACAGAAAGGGAAGAGGCAAGAGAGATGATGTGCTTGGCAGTGTAGACAACAAGACGGATACGGAGGTACTGCACCTTCTTCTTGTTCTGGGCTAATTTCTGGGCCGTCTGCCAGGCATGGAACAAAGCAGACAGGAGAGTAATGGGTTAGAGCAGTGCACAAGAGAGGCTGACTGGATCACCAGGGGGAGGAAGGAATTGGGGGTTCAGCATATGTCAGATATAATATCTTTTATCTGCTGTGCCATTTTACTGTGCAGCATTTGTTACTTTGTACACATTGAGTAGGTGTGTTCATGTGCAGGAGACCATCACCATCACTTTACCCACCTTGGACATTTTGATGGTGTGCTGAAGGTTTCTGCAGAAATAGCAACCCATTTTTGGGTGTAGGCCGAAGGCAAATAACACGTCACTAAGGTTCCAGGTTACATGTGCAGAAGTATGATGCTAACTAACTGAATTTCCTCTACTGCATTCTTTACTTTATTGTGTCTTCATTTTTTTGTGTATGTATGTTTTGTTTGAAGTATTGTACTTGTGTGTAAATCACACCCGTAACTGAGTAAAAAAAATCCAAGGAAAAACTTGTGACCACTTTGGCTTTAAGTGTAAGAGCAGCAGCTACATTATGAAGAGAAAGGTGTGTGTGCCCAGAGAGACCGAACTAGACCAAACTAGCAGCTTACAGTTGTTGTTTACATACAATTTGTCTTTACTCAACAGCTGCAGCAGCCTCTTGACACTGTTTGACCTGACCTTTCTTTTCTCCGTGAGATTGAAGAATTTTGAGAAGTTGCGCTGTGCTGAGTGCCTCAAGCAGTAGCACATGGATCATGTGCAAAAATCAGGTGCGTCAGACTTCATCCAGCCAGAGGGAACGATCACCGGCCGTCCACAGCGTGAGCCGCCATGCTGCGGATGGTCGGTGATCATTTCCTCTGGCTGGATGAAGCCTGATGCTCCTGACTTTTAGCATGATCCAAGATGACACAGAAAAAATGGAAATGAATGGCAAGAGGAGCTCATATCATTTTCCAAGCCCAGTGTGGCCCGCCATAGTCTAATCTGTTTCGCCACAGTTGCATAATGAAGGAAAACATTCTTAAAACTTAAAATTAGTACAATATTTCAGTACACTTTGCATCTGCCTCTAGGGATGTGTGCAATATGTATTCTTGGTAACATTGAATGAAAACTCCACAGGGCACCTTTAATCATCAAATAAGTCTTCATTATCGTCAGTTGAAATAAGAGTAGGAGTAAATGTATGGTCTAACATATTAGTGACATACAACATACATTTCTCACCCTCTTCCACAGAGACAGTATTCTCGTGGAAGATAAAAGAAATGTTTCTAAAGTTTAGTTCATTTACTGGATTCTCTCCATGTTCTTTAACTTATATCACAAATAGAAGGGCAGAGAGGACAAACTGTGTACACAACTTCAGCTCAGGTCTGAGGTGCTCTCACACAGAAAAACAGTAAAGAAAGTAAAGGAATACAGTAAAGAACCACAGTAAATTAAATAAATACAGTAAAGTAAATAACTGCAGCAGAGGAAAGTAAAAAATGCAGTGGAGTGAAGTAAAGAAACATAATAATGTTTAGATATAATACTGCAAATGTTACTACAGTTAGCTAGAAACACTCGAACGCACTGGTTGTATAGTCAGACCTCAGAACGTGGTATGGTGGGGAATGGGAGAATAACAAGAAAACACAGTTTTTGAATGTGAAAAATACAGAACACAGAACTAAACATACAGTAAGATGTACATTGTATTAGAGCCTGACCGAAATGGGATTTTTCAGACTGGATTTCAATATTTGAGGATTTTAAAATCTAATATGCTGATAAATCAGCCAATATTCTTTTATTTTCAGAAACACATAACAGAAACAAAACATTTCTTATGTTATGAGACCTCAATAAGATAACATAACAGAATGCTAAATGAAAGTACAATAAAATATATTAAAGTTTTAAAAAATGAGAGTCAAAACTAAAAAAAAAGCTTTAAAGATTCATTATAAACTATAGAGTACTACTACACACAGAGAAATCAAGGTACAGGAAAACCATAGACTATATAAAAGAAGTGGACGTAGTCATCATGAACCCGTTGGTTTGTGAACTGCCTTTTTGAAGCCTCAAGTTTGGCTGATGCCAAAGTGAAGTGAAGTGAAGCCATGTTGAGTTTTTGCAACCAGGAAGTACCTGGAAGTGACCATATTTGGACAAGATGGTGGAGCTAACAGCCATTTGTTGAGCTAGCTAGCTCAACAAATGGCTAGCTAGCTAGGTGCATCTGTAATTCATGTTAACTGTCATTTTAACAGGGCTGATAAGTTTGTCTAGAGAACAACAGTCTTAAACCTAAATGTTCTCACCAGAGAAAGTGAACAGCCGACACTTAATAAGCTTTTTCAATGCCGCTGGTTAAATTTACACAGTGCTGAGGGTAGGAGTCAACTCAAGCCAGATTGACAGGTTGCCACGATAACGACTTAGCACAGATAATCACTGCCTGAATCATACTCTGCTTTATGGTCTATTTTCCGGGACCATAAATTACTAAATGAACATCATGTTGTACTTGAAACTAGCGTTTGAGACCATAAACTCATTAGTAAAGTGTTTACTGGGGTAATAAATCTGCTGAGAATTAGGGTCATTTTGCCTAATTTCTAATGAATTTCTAATGGAGCCGAAATTCTTTTTGCAATGAGAAGAGTCGCACCCTGCTGGCTGTCAATAGAATGCAGGTTTACGGGTTAATGGACCTAAAAGTGTATGCTTTGTCACTCCAGCTCTACCCTAGCAGGGAACAAGGAATGTACCTTTGAATGTTGGTAAATTTTTGTTCCTTCTTGTTTGTACCTCTAAAAGAACAATTCTGCAGAAGCAGAAGAAATGCTGCTTCTTGAATATATCTAATATTATATGACTGTCGACAACAAGGACCTGCAACTTTGAGATTTCACACTAAAGTTGCACATTTGAAAGAGGAGCTAACTTAGATAACTTTGTTTGGCAGGAAGCCGTGTTAGATATTTATTCAGCTCACATATATTCACGTCTCCTCTGGTTTAATAATTTCTGACGCACGGAGTGTAACTACAAACAAGCGGGTCGCAGAAATATTTAGATTCCATTTAACACTATAGTTTAACCGCTCATTAACGTTAGCGCTCTGCCACTGATAAACATGCCATCTAGTTTTGCAGTAATTTAGCTAAGGGCAGCATTAGCTCCTGTAAGTGATGTTAGAGAATATTTAGAGGTGACAAACTAGGGAGAAATGATAGGACTGTTCACTAGAATTGCCCGAGTGTTTCAGATATAAATCTAGAGTCAAGTCTATCAGCAGCGTAGCCTCCACCACAGACCTACTGTAACATTAAACTGCTGTTTTCAGTAGAGGAGAAGTGATGGGGACTATTTTATTATTATTTAAGTCTAAGTCTAATCTATTATGTGACAAATGACCAAGTCACCCCTGACAGCCCTCTCCCTTCCTGGTTCTCCATGCTCCGAAGACTCCAGTGAGCTGATTGTTCTGTTTTGTGATGGGCAGTGTTATCAACAGGGGAAGTGCATATCACCCTCTGGTGGGCAAACTTTGCAACACTCATGACATTAATGAAGGATATGACTCTGTTCCTTTTTAATAGTCATAAATCGGCTTTTATAAACAGCAATTAATTTATCTGCAATTAGCTCATATCGACCGATAATATCTGCAAAACCATAAACCGGTCAGGCTCTAAACTGTATCATTTATTTATCTGGAAACCGGTTCAGTCAGTTTGACTGTGGCTGTAAAATCCACGTGCAGACCAGTGTGTACTGTGTGTTTTCACCTTGATGCGGCTGACGGCCTCCTGCGCCTGCATCATGCGGATGTTTTTGGACGGTGTCTTGTCCGACAGCAGCTGGGTGGAGCCCAGGTAGTTGGCTGCGAATATGATCCCATCGATCAAGTCCTCTGGGTCACATGGGCCTGGAACTGGAGGGAGGAGAGTGGTTCAGTCTCACTATACCACACACACTGAGATTACAGTAAGATGTAGTATACTGTAATTATTTTATTTTCTGTAATTTCATTTTGAGCATGAAGTTGTACTAATTTTAATAGTAATACTGCTTAAATGTTGATTATAACTTACTGCTATTATTTAGTTAGGATGAAGTGTATAAATGCTGGTAATCTATTTATAAATGCTGATGGGTTTCTCCCATTTTAATAAGTCATCAACTGCAGTTACAAATGTTAAGTGGGTGTTTAGTAAAGGGCAAAATCAGAAAAATCAAGGAGATTGTGATTTTGTTCTTGTTGCTCCTTGAGTAACTCCAGGACAAATAGTGCCAATTACTGGCGTTTTTTAATACATCTGTGCCATAAATTCCATCATGTCGGAGCAGGAGGACATGGCAGACGAGAGTGAGACACTCAACCAGCAGCCAAAAAATTTTGTTCGCAGGAAGTGCCGTCAACCATAACCACAAAAGGGGGAACTACCAGAAGCCTTTTCATCCACATTCCATCATAATCTTGTATCAGACCCTACAAGTCACTAATCAAATACATCGACTCCAGGTACACTGCTATGGCATCATCACAACACCCACATTTTCTTACTGAAACAGGAAAACAGCCTCTCAGTTCTGGTTCCAGAAACATCTGAACAGAATCCTCTGCATTTCAGGCATATCCCCAGTATTTAAGCCATTTTTTCTCTATCAGTGCAGCGTCAAGAGCGGCCAGACTAGGCATTTCTGATCAAACCATTCAGGTCTTGGGCCGCTGGTCATTCAAAGTACTGCAACATTCAGGAACAGAAGGTGTGGAGTTTGAGTGGTACACCTGTTAGAGGGTAACGCAAGTGTCCTAAGGTGACACAAGGGAGGACAGAAATCTACCATGGAACAGAAGGCAAACAGCTTGTTTGATCTCGTCACAATATGAAAGAGATACTGTTAACAGTAGGTTAATTATTATATCATGTAATATTTTTTCTTGATGAACGGTTGGCACCTTCTGAAGTAACTTTTTATGTATGTACAGTATCTCACAAAACGGAGTCCACCCCTCACATTTTGGTAAATATTCTTTACCAAATTATATCTTTAATTCTATCTTTTCATGTTTCAACACTGAAGAAATGACACTGTGCTCCAATGGAAAGTAGTGAGTGTACAGCTTGTATAACAGTGTAAATCTGCTGTCCCCTCAAAATAATACATCACATAGCCATTAATGTCTAAACCGCTGGAAACAAATGTGAGGACACCCCTAAGTGAAAATGTCCAAATTGGGCCCAAAGTGTCAATATTTTGTGTGGCCACCATTATTTTCCAGCACTGGCTTAACCCTCTTTGGCATGGAGTTCACCAGAGCTTTACAGGTGAGGGGTGTATTCACTTTTGTGAGATAATGTATATGTATTCATTTATTCATACAAGGAGATATGGAGTCTGTAGACATAAGCGGCTTTATGATAGGCCTTTACAGCCATTTGCAGGGCCAACGTTTTGCATGTTTGTAGTTGTAGCCCTCTCACTTCACTGGTCCACTTTGTATGACAAATGGAAACAGGTTGTGGTATGATCTGTCATTAGATCATCTGATGCAGGTACTTCCTTCAAATGCCAGCACGCACCTCTAAAATCTGCTAATAAGCTCTCCAGACAATCATCAACATAACCTGACGGTACTCCATGATGTACCATATCCAGGTAGACATAGCTCAGCCGCCAACTGTATGACCAATAATTAAAAGACATTTACACCACATGCTTTTGTTTACAATTTCTGGCTTGTTTGAGTTTGGGCTTTGGGAACACAAAGCAGACCAGCTGGAGAATTTAAACCCGATTCAGCAATTGGACTTTTAGGGGTGAACCCATCCATGAACAATGCACATATGTCTCCAAGCAACCCTTTGTATAATGATTCTCCAAATTTTAGAATTTTTTTTCAAATAAATTTAAGACTTAATTCTCAAAATCTGAGATTGATGTTATTTTTTCTAACAGTGGCCGTAATACTTACAACTTACGTTGTATGGAGGTGACTACCATATCAAAAGAGCTATAACATAGGCTAATAGGGCAGGTGTGGATATTCCCCATCTTTCCTTTTGCTTGTCCTCTTCCTCGTGTCTCTCCCTCTCTCCCTAATAACCTTGGTATTTAATTTCAAGTGACATGACCATAAAATAGGTGGAAGAAGTGGTTATTTAAAAATACCATCTGTGTTTCCAGTTAATGAATATATAGCCTTGGTGTGTACAAAAGTACAAAAAGAGGACAAAAAGATAGTTCAGCACTTTCCAGCAGCAATCCATGTTTATTAGGTAATGATTCTGACCGTCAGTGTTTAGTGAGTAAGATCATTCTGGAGCTTTCTTCAGCCCTGATTTGTGATGTTTATTTTCCCATAAAATAACTCAGGCCAATAGTATCTTATCTTAATATTATTATCTGTAGCGTAATGATAATGAATAATTTTACTCTTTTCACCTCTTTCTCTGAGAAATAAGTGAACCTTTCCTTGTTTATGCTCTTCATGGGACCTCTGTGTCACTAAACAGGCCCTGCCACAGCTGTTCAGTGACAATTGGCCAATTTACTACAGAATAGGCCTCAGCTAATGCAGAATACTCCCACATTCCAAAGTGTGGCCTGGAAGTTCACAGCACGCAGCACTGTGATGACACAACAAACAAAGGAAGTGATTGTATGGCCATGGTCGCCGTGCCCCCTCAGTTTGGCCTTATGCAAAGTTTTACATTTATTTGTTGAAAGTAACACCTAAAAATGGGCAACAAGAGAACATAACCTCATTAGCTTAAAAGGACTAGTTGGCATCCCTAACTTGCTTTACTAGCCTACTAAATGGTCACCACTGCCCTTTCTTTTCCTAACAACCAGAAAACTGAAATATAATTTTACTGTCAGGCGCTAACCACCTTGGCTTTTCCAGCAGCTGAGAAACAACAATCAGCCTTTTACTGAACGGGCACACTGTGACCTACACTATACATTTACTGTCTGACTGACAACTCACTGTGAATCTTTTCCTCCGTTGACTTTCACCGTCACTTTCTGATGGTCGCTCATTCACACACTCGCTGCGCACAAACATTAGGCACAACCAAATGCAAATGTACTTGAAGAAGGAAGAAAGGAAGCTAGCACCCCTTTGGCCTGCGATCAGGACTTACTCCTGATCGCAGCCTGAGCTCGCCGAGCAGCAAATCGGGCTAAAAATCATGTAGTGTGAACAACGCTCAAGGCACCTTGTATGCATCATGCTAATAAATGCTGAAAGGGGAATCAAATCACCTTAGCTGTCAGCTGATGCGGCCCTCTTAGAGATGGGCTGCTATCAGCTGATGTGGCTGGGACTGTGAGTTGAGCTTGACTTCTCTGCCTGGATGAACTTACGCTATGCTCAATTTGTGTGTGTAGTACGTCAATAAACCATTCATTGACAAAGAAGTTGATTACAGACCGTCCTCCCCCAAAATAGGCTGTATAGGTCATCTGTGGAAGCAATGGTATGACTGTCGCTGGTACTCTCCAATAGTATACAATGTTTTTGGAGTGATTGGCAAACGATTGTTCTCTCATTTAGGAACGAAGTCGTATTGGTATTATGGTCAAGGGTTTTTGCAACCTCCAGACTGAGACTCAATTAACTAACTGCCTATCATTTTCTCTTTTCTGAAGGTGGTGAGGTGAATTTAATATAAGTTAAATAATGCTACTCAGTAGAAATACTGATCATTTCCGACAGACAGAATTGAGTGCAATCGCTCTACTTCTTTTTGGTGCCAGTTATTCATATTACGTATTTTGTTGTCATCATTAATGTATTCATGCTACATTGTTTTGTTCAGATAATGTAGTTTGTAGCCCTCCGTGTGAAAATCCACACATTTCTCTTGATTTGACCATCTGTCAGAGAAGGCTATTATACATTTATTCATGCTAATACTATTAAAATGTGCATACAAGTTCTACGATTTTAGCCAGCAAGTTTTTCAAATAGATCAAAGTTTTAATAATTACAGTTTTCATTGATAAAGTTCCAAACTACTTCATAACCATTGCAGAACAAAGTGAATTAGTTGATCTATTTTGACTTTCTGAGATACAACTAACTTACACCATGTTATTCCATTTAAATCAAGAGTCAAATAGTGCCTTTACTCCAACCATCAGTTCACTGTGTGGCAATCTCATTGTCGTGGTACAGAGTGTCTGCCATCCCACTACCTGCAGCATTGATTCCAGGTCCAGTTCCTTCACTGGACTCTCCATTATCATTCCGAACAGTCTGTCTGCTTTCCATATTTCACCAGGTTGATTGTTTGAGCAGAGGCAAAAATATAATAAGGAACTTCCTACTTTTTTCCAAACCAGGCCTACTGGCTTACACCTGTCCCTTTCACCTCCCTTTGCAACACTCCTTCAACTCTCCACACTTTAAAAAACCTCCGCAGCAGAGGATGAAGCACTCACCTTCTACGTATGTGGGGAACGATGCAAGGCTTCTCCTGGACTATTAATAAAAAGAAAGGAGAATGATTTTTTCAACCATTACTTCAACTTGCAGAAGTGAAAACCGGACAGTTCAGTTACTATCTAATGAATAGTAAAATGTTGAACTCACCTCTTTACTGGAGGGGGAAGATTCAAAGTTGTCATCCTGCAGCAGATGTCTGCTGGATGACTCTGCTCCTGGAGGAGATGGTGAGCCTGAACCAGGAGACTGCTGGGAGAGAATAAGGAGTGGGGAAAAAACACAACACAATCTGTTGAAATCCTTAACTCAGAACCACATTAACACAAATGTACCTGGTGTTGCCAAATGAACACCAAATGAATGTACCTCTGCAGTACAACATTCTCAATGGTAAGACATGGGCAGATGATGAAATGTACTGTACATCCCATGGACAACAAACATCTAATTTTAGCTTTGTGGTCCTCATAGACTTTTCTCTGGACCCCTGTCAAATCTGACCATCGATGACATGTATAGCCGCATGTCATCATGTAGTGACGCGCGTCTACACTGCTGGAATTATACAAGCAGAAGAAGAATGCCGTGATGATGAAATGCTCTCTGTAGCGCTGTTTGTCTGCTGTCGGCTATTGTAGAAACATGACGAGGCAATACAGCGACGTCCATAGAAGGTGCCTGCAGTTATGTAGATATAAATGGCTCATTCTATGGTAATGAAAACATAATGGTTCATTACACACCACTGAAAACATAGTTATGGATCCTGTCAATCGATCCTCAGAAATATTACACACTGAACCTTTAATGTGAATACTGAATTCTTCTGATTCCTGGATGTGAGTGTGAATCTGCTACGTCCTCCACCTAAATTAAGGTAATTCACTTCAATCATTAATCATAATGCCTTCTAAGCCATATGAATAACTACACTTTGTATTGTTGAAACCAGGCCAGACAGTTGTTCATTGTTTTACCACTGTGAATTTAGACCAACCAAAGATATAGAGAACAACATAAGCCATGCAGGCATGGCTAGTAGATAAGCTAATGGCTTTAGCAGGTGCCACAAGTGTGTTAAATTAAGAACGAGCTACATGTCAGTGGAAGCCTTATTAGGAAAAGATGTGGAAGAAACTGATCAGATTTCAAAAAGTGGGAGGAGCACAAATGACCGCACAGGGTAAGTAAGAGGGTGAGCCTCCCAGTTGCTACAGTGCTTACCTGATTACCTTTTATTTAATATGGCCAAAAAGTTGTTTAAATCTGTAAAAAAAAAATCTGATGGAAAAGGAAAGAGAAAAAGACAAGGAACTCTACCGAGAGAAATCTAATGTCACGGCCAAGAAACGGTATTTGGACAAATTAATAACCATAAAACAATGTCGATCCATATGACTTAGCAGCCCAAGACTGGATTACAGACCAAGACGCATTACCTCCACTCACACACCTGGAGTTTAAAAGCTATAAATCACCAGAAGATCACAGTTCTGCAGTGGCTGCTTGCAAGATCTGCTCATTTACAAGATGAGGGTACAGTCATATTCACAAAGATAGCAGTCCTCTGTTTTCCTCTTTTATATGCAAAACCTTCCAAAACATTCAGCTATGTTATTTTATTAAGTCACTGGCAGTGGGTTTGATCACGTCGGTCACATTATTGTAAAAAAAGTTTGTCATAATCTTGGACTGTTACAAAAAGTAGGTTTTTCTAGTTTTAGGTGATTTAGCTTTGGTTAACTTGAGCAGAAATGAATGGAGAGAATGAATGTTTTTTTAGTTAGTCCAACAATGTGTGCATAAAGAAAGGAAGGCGGAGCCTCACAACATGGCGGTGTAAACAAAATGTTACCCACAATTCAACACGGCATGACGTCAAGTTCACAACATAGTACGGGCCAGGGCTAGCTGGCAACGCAACACATCGGGTATTTGACATGACGGCAGAACTTCTTCACATTCTGTTGATCAGGTAGTTCATTTTAAATATTTTAAACTAAAATTCTGGCCATATCTCACACATTGTGCCTTTAAAGTCTGCTGTAAAGAACCATGTAGAGACTTTTGGAGTCTTTTTTATGCCGATGTTGATTTCCCTGAAAGAACTGCTCCAGTTTAACTAAAAGAAATAATCAATTATTTATGATTGAATCTTGATGTTTATACTGTGGCTTACTCATGGGGGTAAGCCGCCCAAAGCCTGCATGGAGTCAGACACACTGAGCCAAGAGACTTTTTGTTGGCGCAGCATAGTGCAGCTATACAGCTACCAAAATTACGGTGTTTCTGCCGTTTGCTCTACATCATCAAACCACGCTTATGCTGCGCGATCATGTGCAGTAGATGCTGGTGACAACAGGAAGTAGCCCTGTAGTAACATTTTATTGGTCTAAAACTGGCTTCACTGCTATCTACGAGGTGACTTTGTCCAGAAATATACTGTCTATGGCTAAACTTTTTTTTCCACAATAAACAAACTTTTTATCATTAATAGATGTTTCACATTTGTACAACAGGGCGGCTGATGTTTGACGGTAATTAAAATATATAGATTAATAATAGAATGAGCTCATTTTTGTTGAGGTTGTTAGTTTTCACTCAGCACCTGTATTGAAATGCAAGATCACTTTTCTTATATGAACCTCTTTAATTAGTTCCAAATATAAACGTGTTAACATCCAGTGGCAGATTCCTCAGGTACTGTATTTCACTACAGTAATGAGGTACTTGTACTTTACATGATTATTTCCATTTTATACAACTTTTTATTTTCTACTCTTCTACATTTCATAGAGAAAAAGTGTACCGTTAACTCCATCATGTCATCATCAGTCTATCAAAATTGCTATCAAAAGATGGAGGCAACCATTATGAGCTACAACCACCACTCATAATGGTTGCCTCCATCTTTTGATAGCAATTTAAATCCACAAAAAGCTTTAAATTAGGAATTTTGGATTTTCAGAACTCTCCACACATCAAAACACTCATGAGAGAACTGATTCCACCACTGCTACAAATGTGAAGCATCACTTAACACACCAATTAAAAAAATCATCACAAACTCATCCCACTGTCCACACCTCATCTCCATCTTGTTGGTGGGTCTGCTGCTTCTGCTTGGCTTGTTCCTCTTCAAGCTTTTCTACTTGATAAATCCAAAAGTTTTCCATGGCGTTTAGTAAATGTGCAAACCCAGCTGAACCTCAACAAGTGCCCCAGATGAACTAACACTGAGAGGGGGCAGTGTGTGGTTAAATACAAGCCCAGCTTCTACAGACTGGGAGTCAGCTGCTCAGGTGACACTCAGGTTTCAGGATTCATTTCAGAATCAACACGCTGGGTCCGGCTTGTCTGTCGGCCTGGATTTGTTCTGCTGACAACGTGACATTATGTCATCTTTATTCAACAAATGAATCCACGGTATCTTGTGGACACATTCATCTAAATATGAGTATTAAAGCCGAAGCATCATTAAACCACCTCGGTTGTCTGATCAGTGATGTGAACAGGAAAACAGCCCTGTCATTCTGGTATTGGATCCTCACTGAATTATTTAACATGTCTTGCCCTTTACCTTTATGTCTCTCACCCTTACTAAATAAATCATTTGAAAGAGGGAGGGGGAGTGATAACAGGGCGGGGAGAGAAATACCCCATGACTCGACATCTATTCAAGCTCAGAACCATGTTTGGATTAATCACCACCACCAGCAACATTACAAAGCCAGATAATCTGGGGAGGTATCAATTAAAAAACAGGGAAGTTCTTTTGTACATAGGGTACTAGAGTCCATAGTAAGAAGTCTGAGGGGACCATTTAAATCCTAGAGTTTTCTATACCACTTCATGCCAGTTACTGGAAACATCTATCTGTCCAAAGCCACCAACCCCTCTATGGCTGAGCGATATTGACCAACAATCTCCTCTCACCGCCTCTTTTTTTCTGTCCCTCTCTCCATTGTATGTCTGCTCTGTCAACTTTCATCAGTAGTAGGCTACGTTATATAGAGTGGCTGAAAAAACACAGAACTCATCTTCTGGAATTTTCTACCGATTCAGTTTACAGCAGCAGGTCTGCACCGGTGTGTTCAGTGTTACACTGTTGCTTGACCTGGTCTGGTGTTATGCCAAATTTTAAATGCCTGCTAAGAATTGCATGCACCTCCAAATACTACTAAATTATTCAAAGTATATATTTTATGAATGTTTACAGTTGTAAATATTTTATTACACTTAGTAGAAGTAGCATTCCTTGAGATCCAGCAAAATATGTGGTGATAACTGCGTTTGATTAAAGAAGCAGAAGCGGTGTCTGAAAAGGACCTTAAGAGGTGTGTGCATAATTCATCAGACCAGATGATGTAGGCTGCCTGTCGAGATTTGCATCCACCTCTTTTTTCAGCATAAATGAGCATTACCACGTGCGAGGTGCATGCAATTCTTGTCAGGCATGCAGAATTTGGGTCGCCGAATATAGTTGGGTGGCCGTACCTGGGCAGGCCGCCCAAACAAAATGTGGGAAACACTGACAGAATCGTTGTTTTTCATTTTACAAACCAGGTGCCTCATGTATGAATGCTGCCCACGCACACGCCATACGCTGGGAACCCTTCCATCCCGGTACAAATATATAAGTTGGCTGAGGCTTCTTTTGTTTGTGAACACACTAAATCAAACATGTGCTTTCTTCTACCTCACAAACCCATGGATTCTGTTTCAGAAAAACTCTTTTCCTCTTTTGTGACATCCACTTTATGTCAGACCATGTTTTCTTTATTTCAGCCGGTATGAGTCTCTGAGCCGGCTGCATTGTGCCACTCTGTCATTTTGCATTTGTTGCTGTTCAAAGAGTTCAAACCATCAAATAACATATTTCTC
>JAPMOB010239448.1:0-30555 GCA_029875015.1 Lepomis gibbosus | reverse complement strand
AGGTCAAGACTCTGCAGTCTACTTACATCTGAAGGATAAAGGACACTCGTTTGAGGATCACCAAGTGCACATTTTAGACAGAGAAATGGACGGTTTGAAAGAGCTATCAAGGAAACCATTTACACCCGGGTTGAGAAGCCGTCGCTGAACAGAGGAGGGGGTCTACGCCACCACTTACCCCCACTTACAATGCTGTGCTCTCATCACTTCCCAGGAAACTGAACAAGCATTTTCTCTAGGCCTCAGGTGAAGATACCAATGATGGTTGTTCAGATTTGGTTACAGGTGGTTCTAACAACCATGGCAACTGTCGTTACCACAGCCAGGACCACTAACGTACCAGCGATATTGACAATCCTAACTAATGGTCTCACAGAGGTTAAATAGCTGAGTTTCCCTACCAGTCAATCAGAACCTCAACTTTTGTTGAATAACTATGACCTGGGTGACTGAGAACCTTCACAGACATGTAGCGAGACTTACAGTCTTGCATTGCGTTATAGTGACAAACTAGCCAATCACAACACAGTAGGATGAGTTGATGAAACAAAATGGGTAGGAAAAAAACATGTTCAGTACACTTCACCATAGGAGGGAACTCTGGACTGACAATTTTTCACTACAGGAGATAATACAGAATGCATGGAATCATCAAAACTGTCCTTCTTCTGGGGTGCAATGCAAAGTTGAAAGTGACACTAATAAAGGTCACAGGATCAAAGTAAACAGTCTGGAGACCATGACATTTCACAGCTAGTTTCACAACAGTCTAGCTTTTAGGAGTCATGCACACAAAGATAAAAAATGGCCATGGTACTAGAGGGAAGCTCATACAAAGGCCAAAATGGGCAGTGACAATTAGAAATAACGTAAAGTGAAAATTTATAAAGACAGTATAGTATAGAAATCAACATGTGCCTGAAACATTTACCAGAAATATACCTATGGAGGTAAATCACTGTCGATATCATTATAACTGCGCAGACTATAAGTGAGATATATGTATCACAATTTGTCAACACAATAACTTGCCATTTGTGTGGATTTTGTTTGTTTGTGGATGGTGTTTATATTTGTGGATCACAGAGAGTTTGTGGATTTTAAACTGTGCCTCTAAATCTGTGGTTGTGCCGAGAAGTGAAAATCCCACCTTAAAGATTCAGTGTGTAATATTTCTGAGGATTTATTGACAGAAATGCAATAATCAGTTTTCAGTGGTGTATAAAGACCTTACATATAAACCGTTATGTTTTTATTACCTGAGAATGACCAATTTCTATCTACATAACCGCGGGTCCCCCTTACATTTTGCCATGTTTGCCATGTTGCGCCGCCATGTTGCGCCGCCATGTTGCGCCGCCATGTTGCGCCGCCATGTTGCGCCGCCATGTTTCTACAGTAGCCCAAAACAGACAAATGGCTCTAAAGAGGGCACAGGGTTTTGTCACTACATTGTTCTTCTTCTTCTTGTATAATTCCGGCAGCGTAGTTGCTCGTCACTACGTTGAATGCACACGAAGAAGATGAATAGGGAATAATAATAATATATAATCTCTCAGCTGTTGTCTAGTTTATTAGAAGTAAGAAGACCAAACCTTTAATCCATCTGTACCAAACCCCACTCCTCACTAAAGCTGTGACAACTGTGACAAGGGGTCGCAAGTAGACTTTGCTTCATTTTAAGAGATGACAGGCCAAAAATGCTGAAAACCAGTGCTCTAAAATACCACTAGACACAGCCTTTACTGTGTGATGGCAAATGCATCTCTACATTCTTAAACTTCCTAACATTTGGATACACAGCTACCTTATTAAATAATAATGTTACTTATTTTTACAGCTACATTGCAACCCTCTACTCTCTGTACTACTATTTCTGTGTCTTTCTGGTTCTGCTTTCAGACATGATCAATTATCTGCCTGTTTTCCAGGAGACCTGTTTTCTTATAATTAATGCAAGATTTATGTCACTGCAAAGCCTCTGTTATCTGCTCAGCCTACCTTGTAGAACCAAACAACCACTGAAATCCCTTCATATAGGAGCTGTATTTTACGGAATGACAGAAACACACAACTGAGGCCACAACTGGTGGGTTTAAAAAACTTGTGAATCTTTCTCCTTTTGATCGTATTAATCTAAGTAGATTTATGAGACAGAGGAGCTGAGGATGTGTATGTGCATGTTTGTAAACCCACACTGCTGTACCTGCAAGGCCCAAAATACATTAGGACGCTCAGTGAAATTGTAAGTGAGGACAATTCCAACCCCACAGAGACAATTTGAAAAATGGCTTGTCACCATTACTAACATTTCTCTGTGAAACAACATGAAAGACTGGCTGCTTGCAGCCTCACAGCCTTTCAATGTGACAACATATCTAGTCTATTTAATTTAACAAGACCGCTGCTTGTGCCTGACTCCAGAATTGGCCTCGTTCCATAATGTGGTCAATGTGCCACATACAGAGCATTAAACTAACTCTTCTGTCTTTATGTGACCAGGCCCAGGGGCCGGTAGCATATTACTTCCTCTGTCCTTTTCTATTGATCTAAAATGCCCAAGATGTTGCACAGCCTCTAATGCTGGTGCCATAGCAACATTTTGAATATTGTTTTGTTTTCAAAACATTTGAATGGGAAATTCACAAAAGATCAATTCATAGTTTTCATGTGATGTCACACTCCAACGAAAACTCTCCCTTGGAGGGCAAAAAGACGTTAATTTCCGTTGCCTGCCAATCAATATGCAAGTGATACACTGTTACTTTGAGTTTGTTACTTTTCCAAAATGCTGGATGATTGTTGTGCTTTCGGATTTACTAATCAAGGAGACATGCCTGGGCTGTTAGGTGAGGGATTTCACGGAAGGTAAAAGCAAACAATTTCCGCAGTCGAGCGGAGGCAGGGAGCTGGCGGTTTTTAACGGTAGAAATGCGGCAGCGGATGCTGTAATGTTATATGGATCAGATATGCCCAATACTTGGAGTTTGTGTTTATATCTTTCTTTTTCTTAAGTTGAAAGGTGATCCAAATAAAATTGACTGCTTTTGCGGCGTCTCTAGGGGAGAGTCACGCTGTGAGCCGATGTGTTGGTCTGTTGTTTTGCCCTCCAGGTCACTGTGCATGTCACATGACTGAAAACTATGAATAAAGAAACATTATTCAGCAATTCCACCTAACTCTACAAATAATGTCACACTTACACCTGAATCCTGACTTCTTCATTAGTGCTTTCACAACATCTCACACTAGAACTAACATGCAAACACTTTGTGACATTTTATTACGCGACTACACTTAAGGTCAAACTTTCCTTTCAACACTTCCATTTAAAATGTCATTTCATCTTCTTTCAATAATTCTTCTACAAGTTCATTTCCAACAACATCGACAAATGCTGCCACATCAAGATATTTCTAAAAGCTACAAAGACTCACCATGTAAACACAAACTAAACTGTTGAGCCCATAAAATAATAACTCCTTTCAGTTCACCACTTGCAAAGTCCTAGGCTGAAATGGTTTAGTTATACTCGCTGTATAAGGGATATAGGAAATTAACAATGATGCAGAAATAATTTAGCAAGTAAATAAATCATAATGTAATTACTAATTACAAGTGTATTATACTTTGTGGGAAACAAGAGTCCATCCTGATAAGAACCTGCAGCCCTTACTGTACGGTATTACTGCTTAAAGCTGTAATTTATTTTCTTCTTCCATTTGCCTTTTTTAGGTACTGTTGGATCACCCTCCTCCAATATGTGCTCCAAAATGGTCATGAAAAATGATTTGAAAGCTTTCTACATTTCTTATTGTGCAACTTGAGGTGCCATTACAATTTCCAGTGAAATTTGCAGTTATTAAAATATAGTGTAGACTCCATTCCTATAAGGCTTCTCTAGTCTCAAATGTTGCCTGCTACACTGATAATTTTTCTGCCACATCTCAGCCTGCAAAGCTCTCTCACTGGGCCTGTTTTCAAAAAAGCCCAGTTGGCCAAGGTGCTTTTATTCAAACTGTCTTATCAAAACATTTGATTTACTCTAAACAAGCATCCACTAGGTGAAACCCTGTATGAGTCAGACCACAAGTTCCTGTTTGTCCACTCCACACTACACCTTTTAGCAGTATGGTGAGGAAGCAGCTCAAAGGGGCTTTGCACAGTGTGCAAGCACATGAAGTGCTACTTGTTAACAAGCACATAATTCATGAAAAACTGCAACCGGCTTGACACTCACACTTGGGATTAGAGTCTGGGATCTCTGCCATGGCAAACCTATGCTTTACCAAACAGGCTTCACTAAGAGTAACTGGAACAAAAGTGGTTATTTATTTGCCTTTAAATGCAAATAAAAGTAAAATTATACTTGTTTCCCTGTGGTAATGGGGATGGCCGGATTAATGGACCAAATGTGGTTGTTACCCCAAACCCCACTACTGCCCCTTGTACCTTGTGTATGTACCCTGTTGTACCACAGAATTATATGCCAATCCATCCAATGGTTATTGTCAAAGTTGAAACACGGAGGTCTGTAAACTGTGATGGATGTAGGCACAAAGATGGCCATATTGTAATATATACCTGTATTACACTTTCAATCATGCTTCAGCCGAGAAGATTTACACTTTACAAAGGCCTTCCATACAGCTTGCCACAACAACTGTGTCTTGAAAGTCTTGAAAGTTTCAAGTGTCAGCTTTAAAGCAGAAAATACATTTTCTTTATAATTTTTACATTTATTTTTCCCATGGTTGAAATTCAAGGGGTTGTAATGTTTGCATAGTTCCCTTCAGTTCAAATTCAGTGTGTGGCTCACCTAACAGTATGATGATACAGATGAGGATGGCGATGATGGCTCCGGTGCCCAGTCCAGCAGCAATGATTCGCTCCATGTCCACACAGTCTCCATGGTGGTCACACTGGCAGACCTTAACCCTCAGGTAGGACGTGTTGGACATGGGCAGGTTGCCAGAGTCTGTGATCATGATAGGAACCTCGTAGATCCCACTGGCCAGGGAGCCGATCCGCAGTCGAAGCTGGGCGTACTCGCCTAGAGTATGATAAGATAACGACAGACAGAGAAACTGAAAGATAGGAAAGAGCAGTAATTCCTCACCAACAGACTTCATCCTGCTTCATACTGATGCTCTTCAATTACACTGGGAGCTGCCCAGTTCTGCTAGAGTCTGCTAATGGCGCTCACTGGAGCAGCTGTGGGTTTTTGCTTTGCAGAATGCATTTGAACAGCAGTTGCTGATAGAGAGAAAATTCTTAATATGTTCCCCTATATTAATTTATAAGATGCCAACTAAAATAGAAATGGATATAGAAACTTTACCAAAACCCTACACCAGGCCTGAACCCATAAAAATCAATAAGTTACTGTGAGGTAAGAAAAACTATTGAAGTGAAAAGGAGAATAAAATTTGTATTTCTAAACAGCTCTGGCAACTGAATGCAATTGTTCCCCAGACACCTGATTTACAATCCAACGGGGCCAGATTTACCTTGTTATGTAGCTTTAATCTAAGAGGAGAAAGTGGATCATTTCTTTTTCTTACAGTGTTCTAAATGAGATCAAGGAAATGGGCTGAAAGCAATAGCCAGTAATAGAGAAAACTGTTTCCTGTTTAAATGTGGAAGTATTCTAGAAACTAAATCAAACTTGGCAGGTTCACAAAGGGAAAATGGTAGGTCAGTCACTGCAGGCCAGTGGAGGTTCTTGAACCATCACATGTAGCTGGTCGCCACTGTCACATGTCCTCTGGTCCACAGTCCTCTCGTTCATGACATTCTCAGCACAATATTCTTCCTTCTGATTATTTCTACGAGGAATCACTTTGAGGTTAGACTAGTTCCTTGATGTGATGCATCAAACCAAGTCAGTCAGTGGAAAGAAGATTTGTTTTGATTATTTATCTACTTGCCAGTGAATCTTTGGGACGGTTATAAGTCAAGTCTCATGTTGTCAAGAGTTTCATTATTGACCGTAGGAAAACACATCTGTGGAAAATATTCTGATTCAGTTCAATTCAATTTAATTAATACAGCGCTAATCTCAAGGTAAGGTTTGGTGGCTTATTCCAGAGCTTAGAACCATATGGGCCTGTGTCCACCAAAGCGTTTTTCCTGAGGCCAGTGTCGTTATTCAGTTCATTGCCATGGGAGTGCAGCTTATTTCCAACATGGTAAAAACGCAGCAGTGTGATGAGGCACAGAGCATCTAAACCCAAGCTGGGCGCAGGGTTTCTTTTCCGGTTGCAGAGAGTTGATAAATTTTCAACTTTGGGTGGAACGTAACACTCATCACTGTCAGTTTTTACCCAGCTGTCCAATGACAGTGCAGGAGGGGCGGAACAAACACCACACTTAGCCATCTCACTTCTTGAACGAAATGGTGTGAGTGCTCGGCGAGGTGCTTCTGCGCCCACAAAATCTCATGAACCCACACACGGTAAGTCCGTCCCCTCGCTCTACATGTTAAAGCCTTCTCTTCAGACAGAGCAAGGGCCAGAGCATGTCGTAGGCCTACCCTACTTTGCAGCACATCACCTCCATGGATATTAGCCTATGTATCATAGCAACCAAGCGTCTCAGCCAAAAAAAACAAAACGCTGCCCCTCCAAAGCAAACCCTAGTGCTCCCAGCTAGGTGTTTTCAGAAGAGCAGCTGGCGTTTTCAGCTGGTAAAAAACGCCTGGTGGACACAGGCCCTATCTTGTGACCTATCACAGTGAAAGAAACTTCTCATAAGTGAACCTAAAGGATAGATCTTCAGTCCGGAGGATAGGTTAAGTAAAGTGCAGCAAATCCACTGGGCCGTCTAGGCAAACAGGTTTGAGGAGTGGAAGATGAATCTCACCCCCACTTAAAAGCATCCTGGACACACTAACAGGGAGGACTCCCCTAATATTTATTAGTTAGGTTCAGTTCAGTGTGCTTTTTTGCTTGAATGTTTGATTTAAACAGTGTTGCCAAAGCAGTTTCAAAATCAAATGTTTACATTTGAAAAACAAGATTTATCCAAACAAAAGCATTCAATTTAGCAGTTATAACTTACAGGTGTTGACACATGGGCACATACTTGGCGGCAAGGTTTGCTGTATGTCCTTCTCCTAGGATTAATGATTAATGTCTTAAAGCTATAAACCATTCTACACCTTAAGATCTCTGCTGGTCCACCTTAAACACAGGACCCCTTGAGAAGAAGACTGGAGTGGTGTATGACAACAGTGCAGGAAGACTTTTGTAAGTCTGTAATGCTGACCATTACACTGACATGAAACATTTAGGTTTCAGTCATTTTTACAAAGTGAAGACCCCGTCCTGCCTATGCTTAGACCCATTTAATAAATAAGGCATGCTTTAGCTTTCTTTTTTATTGTTACTGCTTTGTTCTGGATAAAAACATAAAACATGTTTTTGCTTTTAAGTTTCACATCAAGTATTCAGAGTCAGGTTTCAAAATAATTCCAGTCTCCTTGCAGTCATGTCCAAGTCAAATTTCAAATGGCAGTTTTTTGTGATTTATGTCTGACTCATTCCAAGCCTGTAGTCTCAAATTCACTCTAGTTAAAATATTTTACTGGACCTGGAGAAACAGTTTATTATGAGGTAAATAAAGCCTTTTGGACTCTCAGGACGTGACAAGACAAAACGTCTGTAGCTTGTTGAAAGGCCGAGGCGGGAACTGTGTGACATCGATTTTTTGATGTATTATTCCCTTTAAGCAGGCAGTGAGAGTAAGAGAATGAATGAATGAGGATTAAAATTGACATACTCAGACACGTTGACATACTGACCATTGACGCGACTGAGTGTCCAGTTGCGGCGTACATCTGATGGACGAATGGCCAGCTCGAAGGCGAACGGTCCAGCATTAGGGGTCAGGTCGGAGTCACTGGCTGTGATGTTGATAGCGTTAGGATCTGGCTTCTCACACATTTCCACCTCAGGGGGGAACACATGTGGTGCGTTGTCGTTTATGTCCAGCAGGTACATCTGAAGGGTACCTGTCCCGCTGGCAGGTGGGATACCTGGACACACAGAATGAAAACATTTTCAATATTTTATTTCATTTGTTACTTTCTTTTTTTATTTATTTAACAGCGACAATCAACAAAACATTACTGAACAACATTTATTGGCTCATTAATTAATTAACATCTGTAACTCTGGGCAGAGGCCACCAGTGATGAAGTAAAAAACAGTCAGTTTGATAGCTCAGTTGAATTAAAATTTAGATGAGATGAATCATAACTACTATTGAAGGACTCAATTTTACACCCAATTACTGTGAAAAAGTATGTACTAACAAGTGGTGTGTTTGTTTCACAGCCTGATGTCTCTTCTTCTGAAACTATTAAAGCCATCAGTGAGCCTCAGTGCTGCACTGGATAACATGTTCCTTCATCATGAACTCACACACTGTGGTTTATCACTCACTCAGTCCCACATACACCGGCCTGCTGCCCCAAACACTCACTAAAGCACCACATGTGGATTCATCTGCCGCTGAAAATAGTCCCCAACACACGCACAATGTTAAAAACTACAGTGAGCAGCTGTTTTAGGAAATTACTGAGCATTTTAAAACATGAAAATACATATCTGTGAGCTGTTTTTAAAGATTTACCCCTCCATTAGGAACCACAGACACAGTAGGGAAGGCAAAAAGCACTGAGAGACGGACTAACACATTTATGGTTTTAGCCATTTGTTGTCTTTTGTCATGTCTTTTCATGAAAATTATTTAATATCGGCAGCCTTATCCTTTAATAATGGCACATGTCAGAATGTACGACCTATACAGTAATCAGCAATTAAGTTATTGAAAGAAGATGGCTAAATGCTACAATTCACATCCTTCCAGCTATGCAAATAATTACTAACAGTATGCATATCTCGAACAGTGACAAGACTGTTGCATCACTTATCTGAAATAAATGAATGTCGTCTGGCAAATCAAAAAATGTATTCCTCATTGACGTAGTATAAAGTACAGAATGCTGAGGAACAATAGGCGACCGGTACACATATGGAAATGTTTGCAAGTGCTTGTCCTTGTGTCTTAGTGTAGTTTTGTATCACTGAGCTCCGTGCAGTGTGTATGTGTGTGTGTGTGTGCGTGTGCTCAACAAGGGCAGAGAATGTGCTAAGGCAGTCAGTTAGCAGGAAGCTCGGAGCACAGCGGGGTCTCTGTGTGGAGAGGGTGCACGGTTAGAGCGGACAGAAGGAGCCACTGCTGAATGACATTGCTCTTGAACAATTTTCCACTTGCAACAGAGAGTCCTATTTTCTATGGCTATAAAGGACAATTGTGATCAGAACAAGAGCAAGAAGACATTGGGAATCACGTACTAAATAGGCAGAAAAACATCTCCATTAGAAATCAATGGGTACTGTGTCCATGTAATCCCACAAGTCTCCCCGATCCGGACATTTGATTACAGGAATACAGAATTGAAATTCAATTAAAGATGGACAACTAGCAGCAACCAATGAAAGTCAACTGCTGTAAGAAAAAAAGTCCACTAGACAGAAAGTTTATTATGAGAATGGTTTACTGTTTATTATGATTGTATAGTTTGTGTTAATGTGCTTTGGCAGCGTTATGCAGTCATGCCAATAAAGCCACTTGAATTGAAATTGAATGGAGATGATGCAACCCCCACTCTACACGGCTCTGAAGCAACGGAGCAGCTACAGCAGCTAGCAGTATGGCAACAAAAACATCAAAAAGAGTTTGTTTGCTTCAGATAAAACCAAACTACAGTCACAAAAAAGTGATGGACGGTGAGGACAAACTCGAAGAACCACAAATGTCGCTGCTCTCAGACAGGTTTGTAAAACACTTGGAGCAGGCTATGTAGCTGTTACATTTACTCTACCTAAATTATGGATTGGTGTCTTGGAACTGGACAGTTCTCTGTATTTTTGTTACAATCTGTGAACTTGAGCATGGGACGAGTTTACCTGTAGGTGTACGTCATGAGGAGCCGTCAACAGTGTTTAACACAGGGGAACAGACTGACCCGGTACGAGGGGCGTAATTGATTTTTACTGTTCTAGCTGTTTGGCGGAGGTGATCTTTATCGGCCTCTGCTGTTGACCCGTAGGAGCTACACAGACATCCAGGATATGTCTGAATTCGTCTCGTACAGCACTGTAGGATGTTCTGTTCTCAAGCTGTGGGCCTGTAAATCATGGGAGTGATTTTGGTCATACTGACTGTTTTTAATCAATATTTCAATGTTTTGGAAGCTTTATGTTATTTGGAACATGGCTGTCTGGAGAGAAACAATGTTTTGAAGATAACTACCACTAAAAGTGAACATATAAACAGTAAATATGGCCAAAACATGGACATTCGCCTGGTATATTTTTGAAATATTGACGCTGGAGATTTCCAAGATATAAAATATATAAATATTGAACACATATTTCTCTTGTTGGACTCAAAAAAGATTACAGGGCACGAAGCTTACAGGGCAGAAAAAACATTCTGTTTAATTTCATGCTGATTGTAACACATTACTGGACAACACTGAAATTATTTAAAATGTTTCCAGATGTTTTAGGATACTCAGTGTTGGGGAGTACTGTTGCTATGTGTAGAGATGTTATTGTATATCTGGTTTTTATTCTTATTCTATTCTATCTTTTCTATTCTAAATTTCAATATTTGTATAGATGTTCTGTACATGTAGCACAAAGGGAGCTACAATGCTGATTTCATTGTGCAGCCCTGAGCAGTAAGAATGGAGAAATACAGTAAATTTAACTTTTCCCGGTGGTGTTTAGAAGGAGTAGCTATTTTCAGAATCATGCGATGTTTCAAGTAGTGAGCTATTTTAGCAGCTAGCGTGACTAAACACTATGTCACTGTTTTCTAAACAAAAACAAATGTTTTTTTATTTCATAATTGTGATATAATACATTTCTTTATTGCATCTATTAGGAGTAGATGTCTCTTGATGTGAAGTGGCCTCAAAGTGTCCACTTTTCTTTTCTCCTTCTATCTAGTTGCTACTTTCAGTAGTTTCACTCTAGCTTAACTAATTGAGCTTACAGCTTCACTAGCTACATTTTTTCCAGGTAGCTTCCCAAACACTGCAGACACTCTGCAGAAGCTGGACTATGACACTGACTCCACAGTAAAACCAGAGCCCTGAGGCATTGTGAACATAGTCCACCTCTATATGTGGGGGGAGGGGTCACTGCGGGACACCAGGGCTGCCCTTGTGCCTCACCGTTATCAGAAGCCATGAAGGTAACGTTGTAGAGGTTGTTCTTGACATAGGGAGACTCTCGGTCAAGGATGGCGATGGTAGAAATCCGACCGTTAACCGGGTCAATCTCCAGCCAGTTGGCAGGGTCGTACATCTTGGAGTACCTGGATTCGGGCAGAGAGAGACAGCATGAGAAACCACCACAGAGAGGCGTCTTTATCTGCTTCTCTGGCTACAGGCCAAACAGCTACTGCGGAGCTGATACATGGAGGCTGCAGCACTCTCATGAGACCACCACAACTCATTCATTCTCACTGGAAATGATTCTACCTTTAACTAATGACATCAAAAAATAGACTTGTCAGCATAAATGCGTTCCATGTTATGTTTTCTAGACTTGGAAACAACCCATAACCTGAATGAAGCTCAGCAAATGCCCGTGACTTGCTGATGAAATGTATTTACCTAATAGAATTTAATCACACTCGTACGCCTGCATTGCTGTAACAGCAGTTTCAAACAGGGAAACCAGAGAAATAATGTGAATAAACAGGAAAATAGCACAGCTTTAAACAAAGGAGAGAGAGCTGCCAAAAAGCCACCATGCACAGGGAATATTATCCATTTTGTATATTTTTAATTGGTAAGACAAAGAGTAGAAAGGCACCGTTATGAATATATGTAAGAGCAGCACCAACTACACAATACAAAGTAACAAAAAAAGAAAAATCTGAAACCAAACACTCTCCCTGGCCTGCTCTAGAGCGCACAATACACTCGATTTATGTGTGCGAGCCTGCGTGCGTGTGTGTATGCGCTTGCATGTTTTTGTGAACACAGTGTGCGTCCACCATTGGCTGTTGCTAGGTTACACTAGACTTCAGCACTACATTTAGAAACAAATAGTGGGATGTAGAAGAAAGAAGGATGGGGACAAGAAGCAGCAGTCCTGCAGGCTGTCTGAGCTCTGGTCTGGTTGTTGTTGAGCTGTTAGCTCAGCGCTGCAGGGTATAGAAAGACATACATTTCCTCCAGATAGCCTTTTGATAAAGAATCCAGGCATCTTATCAGCTTTTATCTTAAAATGGGGGTGCAACAGAGAACAGCACGCCACCCTCGCTAATTGAGAAGGCAATCGTTCACCCTACTGAGCAAATTAAACTGTGTTGTTGAATATGGCCACTATGTCAACAAAGGTAAAGACTAATGAAACCTCATGGTCATTAGAGTGGTATAGTTCCACACACTTCTGGGAAAACATTATGTTTGTTTGTATATTTTTCCTCCAAACATCATCATATAATCTCGTTTTATCTAATCTGCTCATAAAAGCAGCCATATGTTTTTCACTGCGCTGGCTCTGGCACATTGTATTTGAAATGAAACAATTATAAAGTCAAAGTGCTAACTTCACATACTGGATGAACAGTGTACGAAGGTGCTAGTATTGCAGTACAGAACCGCTTGTGGATGGTCAAAGAGTTTACCAAGCTACTGAAACAATCCGACGTCACACCCGCTTCACGCTGTGATTGATCAGTTCTCAGCTCTCTATTTCAGTTTGCTAATTTGTTACTTTTCATGTGAATAATGAAGTGCAACACTACGGATCACCAGAATTTGATCAACATGGTGCCGCAGAGGAATGCCTCTGTGTTTTGTCTTTGTTTTGTTTTTAAATTCAGTTTTCTGTGATACTCTCTCACCAGAGAGGAGCGCATGAACATCACATGCCCCATTCTCCTGCTCCCCCAACCTATTCAAATCAAGTTTATTTATGTAGCTACAATTCATAACAACATTTATTACATAGCGCGTCTCATACAGAGCAGGTCTGGACTGTACTCTCTGTGATTTTATTTAGACCCAACAATTCCCACCATGAGCTAGCACTTGGTGACAGAGGCAAGGAAAATTCCCTTTTAAAAAGCAGAAACCTCGAGCAGAACCGTGGCTCAGGATGGACGGCCAACTGTCTTGACCGGTTGTGGGTGTGTGAGAGAGAGAGAGAGAGAGAGACCTTCCCCTTAAGTGGGCCTTTTTTGATAAATACTTTTGATATAGTGTCCCAGAAATAATAAACGATATATAAACACTTAAACAATAAACAATATCATACTATTTTAAAACCATATGCCACTTGTATTATGATAATATAATAGCATAATACTGTAAAGTAATAAAGTACACCCTTTCAAAGAGCAACTGAATTTTTTATTCTGAAGAATATTCAGACATTTGTTGTTTAAATATCCTAAATATGCGACGTTCATCCTTATATAAACAAACACGCATGTCAACACAATGGGCAATATCGAGATCAGCAAAAATAATCGAGGTCATGTCCGTATATCAATCAATAAGTCGATAATGTAATAATCGTGACAGGCCTATCCTTAAGTCTGTCTTTCCATTGTTTAGTGTCTGTTCTTCATAAAATGTTAAGTATTCTTGCCATTTAATGCATTTAAAGCCTGTGTTTGGATTTAACCTTGGATTACTGCCTGAACGTTTCTTGGATTATTCTTGTTATTTGGATTGCCTGATTCACCTGCAGTACGTTGGAACTCACTCTGGTTATTAAACACTGAGAGTATCTTCAGTTTGCATCCAAATCTCTTGAGTTCCTGTGTCTGCACTCAGCTAACCTGACATATTTCCTTTCAGTCATACCATGTCAATGACAGTGACTTCAGAATGAACTCTAATCCTGTAAATGCAAGGCTAATTAAAAGATGAAAAGGCTTTCAGATTTTCAAAGGTTCTTATCAAAAGACAAATTCAGCTCTCTACTTATACCTGCTCAACATTTCATAGTTAAATTACATTACATTTTAATCATTTTTAAAATTTTAGGATATATTTTGTACTTACAAGTAAAGGTCTGTGAACTCATTATCACAAGTGAAAGTCTCTAAAGCTTTAATAGCTTGCAGGTGGTATTTCTTACCGGACACTTTGTCTCATGAAGCGGTCGGGGTCCTGGGCAGTGAAGGTGGTGAGAAGAGACCCGGCAGGCAGACCCTCCTCCAGTTTGATGGACTTGGGGTTGGGGCTAAACTCTGGACTCTCGTTGATGTCCAGGATTCGTACAGAGACTGTTGTTGTGGATTGACGAGGTAGGTGAATACCGCGGGCCAGCGGGACTTCATTCTCTGCCTCCACCGTCAGCATGAAGGAACGGGTCAGCTCAAAATCCACGGGCTGGACAGAACAAGGGAGGTACAGGATGATAGTGACTTGATTTGAAATTTGAAATTAAACATCCGTACACACCACCACTGTTTGTTTCTGGAGCATCTCTGATATTCAGTTTCAGTTTATCTAATTTGTAGCACTTTAAAAAAACAGGTTTTGCACCAAAGTGCTTCACAATGACAGACATATGCAGCATGTGCATAAGAGATTTTGTGGCAATGCATCAAGATTAAATTAGAAACAAGTCAAACACAATTTAAAGCCAAAGGAGTCACAAAAAAATAAAAAAAGCCTAAACAAGATTAAAAGCTAGATAGAAGATTATTATATTATTAATATTATTACACAATATGTATTTTTTTATGTCTTTTAAAAACTAAATATGTGTCCCCAGTGTGTCTAAAGATCCCCAAACTATGAAAAAACATCCATTTCTCCTGCTCAGTCTTTCTGTAACAGTGTGTGCAAACAGGCAGTTTGAATGTGGCTCTCTTCATGACATCATGGAGGGATCAGTTTAGCATAGGACCTCCTCCAGCCCTTTAGCACAGGAGACGGCCACGCCCACTGCACACTTACAACATACACTCAGTGACATTAAGCGGTTGTTCCATCACTGTTCTAGAGCTGGAGGTTGTTCAGTCTCTCAGGCTACCATTTCCCATTAAGAACTAATTAAAAATGCTGCTGCCCGGTTATTAACAAGGTCCAAGAAAAAAAAGATTACATGACTCCTATTTTTGGATCTTTTACACTGTCTCCATGGTCTCGACCCTATATTCATCTCAGAACTTTTCACACCCTCTGGACCACTGGTTGCAGCTGAAAACAGCAGCGACAGTTAGCAGCGGCCACAAACAGTGCCTAGTTTTGGAGATGGTTCTGAGTTGTAAGAAGCTGGACCTGACAATGGAATTTACCTGCCAGTTGAAACTTAAATTGACATCATATGTAACACCAAGGTTCTCAGCATGTGGTCTGATGTAGGCTGGACATTAACAGTGGTATAATGTGGGTGGGCAAAGGGTAGGATCTCTGTCTTGTCTTTAACTGAAGGAAATGAACCAACAAGTCTTTAATATCTTACAGACAGTTTTGTAATTGAGTTACATCGACCTGATTTGGGGATCTGAGGGGGAAGTAGACCTGGGTATCATCTGCGTAACAATGAAAATAACATTCAGTATCAGGGACTGTGGAATTGGCACTCTATGTACTGGAAAACCGGCTGGGTGTAGTAGAACTAATTATTCGGGGGTGAGTTGGGACAGGCAGTTTTGGCATGCATAGAGGAAGCACAGTGTCAAATAAAATAACCCTGTGGTCACACACACAGATTCCATGTACCGCAAAATTGCTAAGCAAAAGCCAAAGACCAAGACCAGGTCCAGAGTATGATTTTTACATTTGTTTGGCAGGTCACATACTGCACTAAAGTCTAATCAGTAGCCAGTTTATTAGAAGTACAGCAGACATGCATATTAAAATCACCAAAAATTCACATTCAGAAGGGCAACTCTAGCTGTGCGTGGTCGTTGCTGCTGCCCTCGTGAATCCAAGCAGCTCTTTGCGGCTGCATTCGGATTTTTTGACTTTTCAACTTTTTCAGCTTGCCACAGTGGCATGCCACGTAACTATGGCATCCACAGAAACCGCAGCAGGGGAAACAATACAGGAGCGGATTTTACTGATCTGTGTTCCCTGAAATTTACACCTCTTCACCAGCAGAGAACAGACAGCAGCAGCTACTGCTTGCTGTCTGAAAGCCCTTTAAGGATTAGTAGTATAAGTACTATAAAATATAAAAATATATAAATGACTTGATTAAAGCATGTAGGATGTGTATATTACAGAAAGAAAATCTGTGACAACAAACGGTAAGTACAGAGAATATTTTAAAATCAATTATAGCCCAAAGTAGCTTTAGGCCTTTACACTGTTATTAGTTCATTTCGGTGTTTGTGTGCTTGTGTGTGTGTTGTGGAGGCCAGATCCCACCTTGACGACAGTGAGCAGGCCCTCGTTGGTAGTGGGGTCAGTGGGGATGGAGAAGCGCCCAGTGGGGTCTCCAGCGATGATGCGGTACACAGTGCTCCAGGCTGGGGTGTGAGGCTGGTCTTTATCCGTCACAGTCAGGTTAGCAATGATCACGTTCACCCTGTTCTCATAAACCTCCCCGAAGAACTGACAGAGTCGGACAGAAAGACAGACTTGTTAACGCTCTGCAGCATTTTGAACAACAAAATGCCACTTTAAACAGCAATCCAGTAATCCTTTGTCCAAGTTACTGGATACAAAGGAGACCGACTTGGAGGTGAGTACTTCTGTCTCACATCAGAGCTAAGTGCTGCCGTTTCCCAAAAAGACCACAAACACGGCTCCTTCCTGTCCAACCTGCTCAGCTTTACTGGGGAAGATAAACATATTGGACTTTTGAATGGCTTTTCACTCCTCCACCATCTGCCACTGCCAATAAAAGCTCAGAGAGCTTCAGTGCTGTTTAAAAGAAGAGCGCCTCGCCCCTGTTTGCTGTTTTAGAGCCATTAGATTTCCTCTCTGCATGTGTGAGAGGGCGTGTGTGGACCTACTGTGTCTGTGGTGAACTCAGGGGGATTGTCATTGACATCGGTGATCCTGATGACAGTGGTGGCCGTGTTGGACAGGCCGTAGGTGGGGTTTCCCTCCATGTCCGTCGCCTGGATGATCAGGGTGTACTGGGTGACTTTCTGGAAACAAACAAGAGAACAAAGAGAGTCAGCAGCTCGAAGGATGGTTCACAAATTCTTGTTTTAGACTTCGTTGTATGATCTGCGTCACACATACTGTAGATTAAAGCTTCCCACCATCCATTCTTTGTTGGATTAATGTAAAACATTTATTAAACAAGCCACAGTTCAAATATTGCTGCACTGATTATAGTTAGATGTGAATCTAATTAAAAGCAATTGACAGAAGTCTTTGTAGCTGATGACTCAATCAGTACTGCTTAACAACAGTGTTCAGAGAGCTAATGACTGCTAGATTGAACAGGACGTCTGCACACCTCTTGCACACAATAATTACATGTTTATTACGTTGCAAAAGAGAAATACTACATTTTACATGGCGTAAAACACCAACACTATAGATTAAACTACACACCTATAAAAAGCAGACTTTAACACTTAGTGTATGTTAAAGTCTGCCAGTGTCCAGATCAAACGGAATGCTTCCTCTTCTAAAATTAGATTTAGAATATATTTGTAATTACATCAACAAAGTCAACATATTTTAAAATTATTCATGTGTAAGTTTGATTAAAGCTGACAGTTCCTTCTTCACTTTGGAAACAGTGGTGGAAATTTCCACTCAACATCCACTTTGTTCTGGAGATTTGGACTGTTTCCCCATCAGCAGAGTGAGTTTGCTCAGTTATCATGGAATGGTCAATATATATATAGTATTTCTGTGTATTGTGTTATCAGCAACACTTCAGGTGTGCTCACATTAAAATAAAGTGGTTTAAAATAAAGTTGGCTTGTTTGTAACCTGTCTAACTGTTTGAACACTTCTAGTAATGTCACCGTGTTTCAAGATCTCAGATTCAGTTGTGTCATAACTGACTGAAATGAAATCAAAGATCCAACTTGAAAGTTCATTTCTGAACTCGGAAATTGTTTGACAAAAAGATTTTAACATCAGCAGGTCAGGACAAGAAGAAGAAGAAGCCAAGAGTTAATATAAAGAAAATGTGGGCTTCTAGAGACACTGGGGGAACGGCTCTTCCAAATGTGAAACTGTATAATTTAGCATTTGAAATGTCAAAACTGGTCAAACACTGGACAGGGTTGGGCTCTGAACTGAGCTGGGTAAAGATCGAACAGGAACTAGTGAGCCCTTTTACACCCTTGGATGAGCTAATAATGGACAGGAATTTCATCATAACCCGGTCCTCATGTATTCTAAAGCTGTTTGGGTAGAGGTACACAAGATTTGTGGAGCATCTCATTTAAGACAACCTTGTGCCTCGTAATGGAACAACTCTGCTGCACAGATTGGGGAAAAAACTGTATACTGGAATGAATGGCTTGCCAAAAGCATTCACAGGATAAGTGATCTTTATTCAGAAGGAGTGTTAATGACCTTTGCTGAAATAACCCAAAATATGGAAAACTCATTTTTGGAAATATTTACATATAAGGGATTGTAATACCAAAGGGAAATTTACTCAAAGCACCAATGCAGTGGTGGAGTTTTTAGAATTATCTGGTTTAACACATAGAGCAGCTGTATAACAGTTTAAAAAAAGAGATATGTGAACATTTGAGGACCATCTGGCAGAGAGATCTGAGTTGTGTCATTTGTAAAGAATATTGGTGCAAAGTTCTGTCACACTCCAATAAATATATAAGAGAGGCCAGGGGTAAATTTACTTAATTAATACATAGGTGGTACTTCACTCCTTCCAAACTTCACAGAATGGGAATTATGCCCAATAATATATTCTGGAAATGCAGCTCAGATCCAGGGACATTTCTGCTATTTGGGAATGGATTGGTTTGACAATACCCATGTCACCAAGATTGTGCTTATAAGGGGATCAGTCTGTGTTACCGGGAGTTTTGAAACATGACTTAGTGGTTATGAAGGTGTGGGTGATTACAGCTGCCCGAGTGATTCTCAGTGTGTGGAAGGATCCATCTCCTCCAGAGTTTAACAGGTGGAAAGAAAATATGCTGAAAATTGTGTCATATGAAAAATTCTTGGCCAGGATTAATGATGATATGGAGGGTTTTGACAAATCTTGGGGACGGGTTTTTGACTGAGAGTGATGGATTGTTTTTTCTTTTTTTTTTTCTTTTGTTAAAACTGTTATTTTTGTGGTATTGCATGTACAGGCACTTTATAATTTGATTTTATTGTATCTTTTTTGTGTCTGTCTGTAGTGGTTATGGATAATGGGCCCAAAATGCAAACGTGAATTAATCATGTGTCTGGAAGCTGTCTTTTATTTGTTTTGTTTTGTTAAAAATGTTAAAAATAAAGAAAGACTTCAATTACAAAACAAGATTTAACTCAAGCTACAGCACTTTACATCCTGTATATGACCACCTGCTATCATGTAACATAAGTCCCATATTTAGGTCACATGATGACAACTGATTCATCTTCATGACAACTAAGGAAACTCCTTAAGCTGTTGCAGGACTGTAATAAGCACAGGGGATTTTTTCTCAGTTGGATACTTTTTAAATCCAGATGTCTCCTGATGGTTCTCTAACGTTAGCTATCCCAGCTAGCAAGTTAAGTCAGAAAGACCAAAGCTGTGTTAAACCGGAATCATCCTTTAAAGGATTAGTGGGAAATGTTTAATGAATATACACAATAACACGGCCCTAATTTTGTCTAAGGGATTTAAAGGTGTGTTTCTAAATTTCCACTACAAACCTGAAAGTAGGAGGCAGACCTGATTGATTTCGAGCTAATTAACAAATCCTTGAAAAAATGATCATTGTAGGCTGGCATGCAAACAGCACGGCCTCAGAACAGACACAGCGTTCTGTAGGATCTACTGACGTAAGACCATGACTAGAAAAAAAGCTACAAGCTGTCTTTCCACTGCAGGGAGCACTGCAGGCTGGACAGACAGTCACAGGCTGAGAAGCAGCTGCTCCATATGGGCTTAGGGATGAGCCTTACATGTCCACCCAAACACACACACACACACACACACACACACACACACCTCCCGATCGAGGCCCGCTGCCACAGTGATGATGTCACCAGTCTTGTTGTTAATGGTGAACATGTTGGAGGAGGGGCTCTGGGGATTCTGGGAGAGGATCTTGTATCGCAGCATCCCATTGGCAGTTTTTGGATCATCCTTGTCCACTGCTGTCACTGTCATCACAAAGGATCCTTCAGGGACACAAAACAAGTCAGCACAGATATGTCAATAAAAAAGGAGTAAATCCACAAATAACAAGCATGTGTACATAAGTGTGTGTGTGTGTGTGTGTGTGTGTGTGTGTGTGTGTGTGAGCACCAGGCTTGGATCCCTCCGGTACTGAGCCGTTGAAGATAGTGTGCGTGAACTCTGGTCTGTTGTCGTTCTGGTCGATGACATTAATGACGATGTCGATGGGGTTCTCCACCTGATTCCCATTCAGATCCACTGCGTGGGCTCGCAGCTGCACACACACACAGTACTCATTTAGTATTCCTTCTTCACAAGTACAACTCTTGGTGCTTTAAACTCTCTTGTTAAACAGCAGTACTTGCTGTAGACTACATGGGTTCAGTGGTAGACTCAGGGTTGTCAGATCTCAGGAGATAAACATCTGTCCAAAGAGTCCATACAGTGGCTGTACACAGGGGGTGGTCTGAGCTAAGTGCTAACATCAGCATTCTAACATGCTCACCATGACAATGTGTGTTTAACGCTAATTAACATTAAACACAAAGTACAGCTGAGGCTGATGGGAATGTCATCACTTATGCTGGTGGGTAGCATGAAAGTTATTAACTCTTCCTGTGGGGAACATTTAGGCTCTAACAAATGTCGTGGCAATCCATCCAGAGATAAGGAAGAAATCACAAATATTTGTAGATTAGAGATAAAAATATTGTTATTTACATAAAGCTGCATACAGCCTTATCAGAAGCAGAAGCAGTAGACTTTTCTGATTTCAATGCGCCTTCTTCACAGCATTTGTAAGTGCGTTTTTCAAGTTATAGATGTTTGCAGCCTAATGATCATCAGGATGTGCTGAGCATGCCTCTGCAGGTTTGAGGGTGGAAGCTGTACAATGGAAAATGAGGTAATCAATATTAACCTTTAAGTCTTTATGTGCCTTTTTCACTTTGAAAATCAAGCATCTATTATAAAACTGTCTTTGATGTTCCAAATTTAAAAAAGCAGGCCTATGACGTGTAAGTTCTTCGCATGAAACGGTCAAATACGCTGAGTAAGCTATTGATTGGTCTTGGGCCTCGATAAGTCGTTCCTTCAAAGCGTATGAAGCATCTGTATGAGCCAAAGCCTCCCTCATGAATAACCATGCCGGCCAATCCCAGCTCCTAGCTCTGACAACTACATCCAATCACATGAATATTCATCAGACGGCTTAAATGCAAATCACCCTGCTGCGACTCCAGATTTCCACCCCCCACCCCCCCCACCCCCCAGTGTGAGCTGTGTGCGCGCATTCCCACAGATCAAAAGGTTAGACTCTGCTCTCCGAGGTGTTTGTGACTGTATTAGATATAGTGAGCAAACACCGAGAGTCTCTTTTTTTTAAAAGAATTTCTTCTTGATCTCTGAGCATGAGAGAGAATATCTCCAGCAGAGAGTGACAGCAAAGATGAAAATAAAAAACGATGACATGCGACCAAGGTGGCGAGGCAGACCCGGAGCAGATTCACCCATCAAGCGGAGCAGGATGTAAATCTCGTACTTTCAATACTGACTGTACATGTGTTAACGTTGGTGCTAAATTGCCTTTTATGTGATTTGAATCCAGTTTTGAATTCCTTTATGAAGCCCATATAGGTTCAACTACATTCATGTAATCGCCTTCTTTTGGTGAATAGGGAGAAAGACTAATGCTCCGACTGATAGAGGTGAAAACATGTTAATGACCTGTGGCTCCAATCTGAAAATGAGTGGAGCAGCAGAAGGAACAGCAGGTGCAGCCGACTCACTTTTGCAAACCATATTTTCCAAGAGATACAAAAAAAAAGGAGAATCCAGCTGTTGAAACTGATGCGATGTGATCGCTAGGTCATTTCATTACAGAAGACTCACCACTGTTGGTGCTGTTAAACCTCAAAAACACTCCACAATCATAGAGTAGCGTTTCTTTTACCCTGCCTATACAGAAACCTGCTTGCAGAGAACATGCTAACCAGACACCAGGCAAGTTTCATTCTGCCTTTGTAAGTAGTAAGAACAAAGGAAAACAGACAGGCAGGATGCCTGTATAAGTACAAAGCCAAAGAACATCCAAACACCTGCACTGACATATTAAAAGTTTAGCAGCAATGCTGTTGACCTCAGCTGTCACAGTGTGGAGGGCCTTACATGGAAGTTAGAGATGTGCTCTCTGTCCAGAGGCTTGGTGACAGACAGCTGGCCTGAGATTGGGTTGATGATGAAGATGCCAGTCGGAGGCTGGTCAGCCCCGGGGCCCGTCACACTGTAACGCAGCATCCGGTTCTTATCCCTGTCTGAGCGGATCTGAAGCACAAACGGACAGGGGAAGAGGAGGAAAGGGCATAAAAGTATAGTTAAGTTACTACAAACAGAAAAAGCAGAAGACAGAGCTGAGCGTAAGAAATAATAAGAGTGACTGGATAAAAAGCAAACCCTGTGTAAAAGTGCATGCAGAGAGTGAAACTAAACTTCCTGTTTGACCTGAATGTGTCTCTTGTGTCAGTTTGACTTTAGGCTTGCACAGGCAACACTCTGTCCATGTGATCAAAACAAAGGAGACAAAGGATGCACAGTGAAAACAGATCTTCACATGCACATGACCATGCTTACACGGTCTCTGCGTGAATATGGAGATAAAAAACTGCCTTCATTGACTGTATCTAAAGTAAGAAGCTTGTCACTGGTGGATCCCAACTGCTCCATGCTTTAATCCCCAGTTGCTCGTAGCACTGCCCTGCTCGCTGTTCAACCCACAAAGACTACAGTTCATTCACAATGCCGCTGCTGTAGTTTTGAGAAGAAAGAGAAAATGTCATCGCTTTACACCAGTTCTCTGATATCTGCATCGGCCTCCAGTTGATTCTAGAATTCATCCTTAAATTTCACTACCTGTCTAAGAAGCCCTGCAGCGCTTTGCTCCACAGTACATCTCGGAGAGGCTTGTCAGACCTCTAAGGTCATCTGGTATGTTGAAAGGGTTAAATACAAAGTTGATGAAGCTGCTTTTAGTTTTTATGCTCCCAGCTGCTGGAATATTCTGTCAGACTGCATTAGGTCTGCCTCAGAGTTAACATTTAAAAGCAGACTGACTCCGTGTCCTTGCATCCTGTGTATTAGTTTAATTTGGTTGGGGTTGTTGTTTTAATTACAGCTAGGGTTGTATGTTCTAATATAATTCTGTTTTGTATAGTGCTCTGCATGCTTTTTCTGTGAATTATCTTGGAATAAATGTTCCCTTTCACTGTTATTTTGCTTGTTTCCTTGTTTCAGTGCTTGTTAGCACAGGGTCCTCACAGTTAGTGGAAAACAGGCTTGCTTTTGTGAGTGTGTGTGTTGGTGTCTTACTCTGACTAGGTCCTCAGGGAACTGTCCTCGTGAGTTCTCGGGGACGTTGATAGGCGGAATGACCCAGTCCCTCTTCAACCGCCTCAGAGTGCCATCACCCCTGACAACCACGCTGCGCCATGGAAACAAGATCTCTGGTACCTGCTGAGTCAGTGCTGCATCACTGGGCTTTACCTGCAGAGACAGTAAACAAGCTTTGTGTACTGGGCTACACACACACACACACACACACACACACACACACAGAGCACGGCTGAGCTGCAGAGCCAGCCTGCTGCGATGCCTTGGTGACTCAGGGTATTTCTGACCTCATTCCAGTGGCTTGGATTAATGCTCTCATTATAGTCCCTCTGATAAATGACCACCACCTGTCACTGTGTGTGTGTGTGTGTGTCCTATGCAACCACACAGATCTGCATGATTAGCCAGTGAGCATCTTCACTGCAGGGTTCACAGGGGATGATAAGGAAAAGGAAGAGCATCTCATTTACTCTGCTCTCCCACAATTCACCTGCTGTTCATGGGAAGTTGAGCCCTGACCTTGGAGGAAGGGATGGATATTTTCAGCAGGTTTTGTAATAAAAGAAAATTCAGTCTCATGCAATCCATCACTGACATGGAGCATAACAAATGTATAGAACCCATTGTACAGATCCATACAAAAGGAGAGTTATCATGGGATGTAATCAAGTAAATGACTCACAACACAAACAAAAAGAACAGAACAAACTAGAAGAGGGCCCTCAGAGTGCAGAGCAGGCTGGGTGTCCAGCATATATGCATGAGAGTAGTGTGATGAAGGGGAGAGTTTTGTATAGTATAGTCTACATTGTCTTTAGGATGCAGAGAATAGTGTGAGGGTTTTGTAGTCACTTCATAAACTTAATAAGGAAACAATAAACGGGACGATAAGTGAACATGTTGTTCAGAAAAAAAAAAAAAACCCTCTCAGTTGAATCTCCCTCAGTTGTCCCTCCAGGCTCCCTTACAGAGAAGATGGCAGTGAAGGCAACAAAAACAGGGATTAATTCACCTCATAACGTGTCTTTAGTGGATCGTAACATATCAGGTGTGCAATGAATCTGCTAATGTTCCGGTTCAAGATGAGACCAAACTTTTCTAGGATGACAATTTTTGAGCCCTGAAAAATGCCAAATGTGTCCTGCAACAGACTATGTAAGCCTTGTTCTGAGCCGAGCCGATTGCCTGGAAATGCCTTTTGCTTTTCACAAAAACATATTGTACAATGTTGAATACAGCAACCACGGCTGTATTCACACACACAAAAACACACACACGACCAAACGCATGAGATATTTAACCAAAAACAAACATAATTTAAAATCCGCAGAGCAAAAAATTCAAAGAGTAAAGGGAATTAAAGAATTCATTTTTTTGTGATTCAAAAAATTTATTGTTCATTCATTTTATTAAGAGCTAACAAGAATAATGTGGGTGGATTGTTTTAATGTCTCATATGAATGTGTGTTAGCTAGGCTTAAAGTTTATGTAGGGCATTCAAAGTGATGACCCAGATCAGCCCTGTGAATATCTTGGTATACCTCCTGCTGTGACCTGTGCAATGTGCCAGTTGCATCTGTATACAGCATATATATAATTCTTATTCTCTTATTTTCCATTGTATTTTATTATTTAATGCGTGCTGTATTTTCTTCTATCTTGAGCTGCTGTTACAAGTGGATTCCCCCCATTGTGGGATCAACAAAGTCAATCTTATCTTATCTCATTGTATTTAGAATGACCTGTACCATAACGTCTTACATGGTAAATTCAGTATAATGTCCATTTCCACAGCCCAGATTCCATCAGTCATGACTGTGGCTCAGGAGGTAGAGAGTGTTGCTCTACCTCCTGAGCCGACCTAATCGGAAGGTCGGCGGAAGGTCCTCCAGGCGGAAGGTCCTCTTCTTAATGTAAAAACCGTCTTCACTAATTACCGTAAAACACCAATTGAAAGCAGTTAAACGTCTGTCCCTTTATTGGCCGGGTGTAGCAAAATGTTTTGACAAATAAACACAGGTCTCAATTAGATGCCTGGTCTGGGTTTTATAGGAGCTGGATGTATGAAAACTTTTGAAGCCCACCAGGTAACCCGCTAAGCTGCTTAGATTGTGCATACCAATATAAATGTTTAAACTTTTGTCAATATAGACATGCTACACATTGTTAGATTTGTTACATTCTCCTCAATTTAATCGTTAAATTCATTTTAAAGAAATAATGAACACCAAAGTATTATTATTCAGATTTACCGACATGGTCAAAGGAATAAAGGCCTGTCCCATACAGACGCCTGTCCAAAATATAGGCAGGGGGAGTTCAGTGATTTAAGCAAATAAAGGCCCCAGCTAATTATTGAAGTTTTACAGTATTCCCAGTGCTTTCTCTGTTGCCATTCTTTTGATTGTTGTTAAGCTACAGTCAATGAAATGCAACACTTCCCGCCGGATGTTTCACATTAAAAGCCTCCCAGAGAACGGGAGGATAATTCATTTTTCTATGATGTTCTGGAAGTTTTTTTTAATATCAAACAGATGGGAGTAGTTTAACAGCAATCAAAAATAGTGTGATGTTTGTATCAGAAAACAGGGAGCCTTCTAGCTCTAATATGATGACATATATACATATAACCAGGGGGAATTAGAATTAGAGGCCAGTGTATAATATATGCTTCAAATAAAAGCCTGTTTGTCTCTGAAGTTCAGGTTCATATATTGGAGAATAAGAAAAAATTGAGAATGAAGATATATTTTGTACTTCAAAGGATGTGATGGCCAGCATAGAGCACAAAGACTCCACACTTAATAAAACTAAGGTGACCCTGTCTGATCTGTCAACCAAAGAAGGATTTTACTGACATTTGGAGCTTGGTGGGCTGTAAATGTGATGTTTGTCTCACTCTTCACTTTCATTTGATAACAATCCTGGTGCTGCCTATCAGCTGAAGGGTGCAGTGCTGACACTGCTCCCCTGGCAAATGACTAGCTGTTAACTGCCAGGCTGCTCCTCGTGAGTTTCCCTTCTGAAGGATGGTGACAGCTTCTTTTGCTCTGTGATTCTCGTCCTCGCAGACTGCAGCGAGCGTTGCTGATAGCAGCTAAAACATATGGCAGCCAGTTATTTCTAGGCTGTGTTTAGAAGAAAAGCCAATCAAGGCCTGTGTCTTGTCTAAATACATGCAGAGGGCCTTATTATCGCTGTTGTACATGAAACAAACTAACAGATGGCTGTTTGACTCGCTTTGTCTCTGCAATCAGCACTTGGCCCACCTCAGCCGCCTGCTGGGCTAGAAAAGCTGACTTTATATCTGTAGATAGTTCTTCCAACATTACTGAAGCCTCGGGGGGTAATAACAGCCCATCATGTTCAGACAGTTTAATGATTCTGCTTGTCAAAAATTACAGTTCTGTCTCAGAAAGGATTCACACGTGTTGGCATGTGATCCAGGTATGCAATAATGCTGTCTGTTCTGTATGTGCTAATGACATGAAGCCATGATTATTCAAATATCTCTGACTACGAGACAGTAGATCTGTGTGCACTGTATGTTCACTCAGAGACAGTGAGCGCTGTTTACTTCCAGTGGACGAATAACACTGAGATTAAGCCCTTGATCTGCTCAAAGTTCTTGCTTGAATATGATACTGTTACAAGTCATGAGGCTATTAACCAAGCTACCAAACGCAGTCAGGAGCAAATTAAGACTGCAAGTAAAATGTATATTAATTATTGAGGAATCTGTAATTTAATTTAATACATAAAATGTTGAAAACGTTTTCTGAGCCCAAGGTTACATCTTTAGTCTGACTAACAGTTATTCAATACAAACAATGTAAACAAACACAACACATTCTCCCATTTAAGAATAACTGATGAAAAAAACAATAGTTTCATTACTTCACTTAATATTTCTGTTTCATTAAACAATAATGGTAAAATTAGGAATAATACTGATACATTTTGAGTGGAGGGTCATTATTATTAAGGATCCAAGTTGTTCTCGTTCTTCTTCTTTCTTCTTTTTCTCCGCTAAAAGTGTTTGGGCAGCAAAAATTGCTGCACGAAAACTCATCAAAATTGGCAGGTGGGTTGCAAATTCCACCCGCTACTCAGGCAAGAACAAATGCCCTGATAGACCTCATGGTGGCGTTATAACAATTAACTTTACGTTTTTGCAATTTATCTCGAAATCGGCTTTGTTTACAGTATTTCATTATTTTAATCTCTGGATTCATCTGCATCTTTGCTCCAATGCTCTCCTGCTCTAAAAATGTCAAATTATGTGACATTTTATCACTTTTCTATAAAACCTATTTTTGTGAACTTGTCCCAGACGGTTTCGCCAATCGACCTGAAACTTTGGCAGGATTATCTTCAGACTTTTGTGTATTTACGTACAATTCAAACTTCACTGCGCAGTCCTGGGATATTCTTCCACTAGGCGGCGCTACACTTGCAAAAAGTTTACCTACCTCGTAATTTGCTGCATGGATTTGTACAAAAATTCGGTTTGTGTGGGATCTACAGTCACTAGCTCAGATAATGCATAAAATTTGGTAATGACTGTTTAATGTACGCGTGGCTTATTACAACAGATGTAAGATTCTAGACATTTCTCATTCCAGACTTCAACAAATGTAAGAAAATCACTCATATGTCCTGGAGAGCTGAATTTTTTTCAGCACATTCACTGATATGTGACAAACATCTGAGTCAAATATAGAGAGAATAGAATAATATTTTTCTAATTATTCACAGTAAACATGTTGTTTTCAGCAGTAGGCGTACATGGAAACAGCTCTTGTGTTACCTGTTCATGTCCTGAGCTGTTGTCATTTGGACGGACGTGGAGATGCACTGTCGTCTTCCAGATCTGTTTGGACTGCAGGTCTCGGCCGTAGATCACCACCGCGGCCTTTCCCTTTCCCACCAGGCTGAGGCAGCGCCGGGCGTAGACGACACCATCCTCGCTCACCCTGAAGTCAGAAGAATCTCCATGCTCGAACGACACCTTCCCTCCACCGCAGTTCATGAAGCTCACTGAGAGAGAAAGACAGAGGCAGATGTGAGACTGAGTGGACGAACCCACCAGTCGCCTGCGAGATGTGCTTTATGGTTTTATGGGTAAATATCTGACACCCAGCAACCAATTCATAGGGTGTTTACATCCCTCCTGGACCCATCAGTGGGTTCAAGTTTACATATTATTATTTTATTTTTTATATTTAAAGATGTGGTCAAGATTTAACACGTCAGGCTAAATTTTAGGAAATTTTAAAGGATGCAACAGTTTCCAGCACCTCTTACATGACAGCCAGGTGGACTACAGCGACCTTAAGAATGTGTGAAATCCCCTGCAGAGGCTAAAGGTGCCCTGTGGAGGTCTCTCACAGACTTGTTGAATGCATTCCTATCCTCATAAAACAATTGCATGACCTGGGGAAGTTGAGAAAGGTTCAGCATGTGTGGGAGTAACGACCTAGAGACAACTTATCATGCTAAGCCCACCATTCCAGCGCGGGAAAAATACCAAATGCAGAGTGAGTTTTGGAAAGAAAGTGAACTAAAGGACGCTCAAGAATTGAATTATGTACCCATCATGGAACGGGCAGATATATAGTATGTGAGATATATACTGTATGTGAAGTTGTCCAGTGCGGAAAACGTTTTTTTCCCCTGTTCAAGCTCCTTAAGGGAAAATGTAAGGGATTAAAAGGCTTTTAAGAGGTTGAAGAAGAAAAACTGGATGCTTGAGTAACAGAGTGAAGCAAAAGTCTTGTAAAAGCTGACTTGCTTTTAGATGAGTATTAGAGGAAAGATCGATGGACCTGGCCAGAGAGAGTTTAGCCTGCCTGTAAATCCCAAAGCTGAAGCAGGATTTGCAGAAGTAAAACCATAAACGGGCAGAAATGGGACCAGCTTTCAGCAGGAACAGCAGGTTTTCACTCCCTGCAATTTTCTCCTCTTTATTTGTCTGCCAAGTATAGCCTTCCTTCAGAGAGGAAATAGCTTTTGTGATGCCTGGGGGGAGGTACGCAGCACCGTGACTGCATTTCGCCGGAAATCATCACAAGTTTGTCCGCGGTGTGATTTGAGCAGACACAGCACACTCATGCAGAACAAAGCTGTCAACGGCAAATGTCAGCTCATCACAGTCGCCACATTAACAAGTCAGTGCATCCACAATGGCTTCTGCAGCCTTGGTTTCTGTCCAAGCACTTCTTTTGACAAGTGATGGAGTATCAAACCAGAAAAGAAGGATGAAAATTAGGATTCGGATGAGATTTTCACAGGAATACAAATTTTTCGACGCTTTCTTCACGCGGAAAAACCACAAAGGCGAGCTTACATTTTGTGTCTTCAGAATGTCTCCTCAACACAGCCTCAGGAAAATCTCCATTATGATTTTAACATGAACTCTGCAATACAGTTATATGACGGGACTCATTTCATCATTTAATTAATCATAATAATCTATGAAACAAGAAAAACGCTCATCATAGTTAACACAGCCTAGGGTCCATCCATCTAGCCATCCATTGTCAACCACTTATCATGTGTACAGGGTCGCGGGGGGACTGGAGCTGACATTGGGTGAAAGGCGGGGTGACCTCTTTAAATTGCTTGTTTTGTCCATCCAAAACCCCTCAATATATTACATTTATAGTAGGGATGCCCCGATCAGGTTTTTTTGCCCTCCAGTCCGAGTCATTTTTGAATATCTACCGATACCGAGTCCCGATCCGATACTTCTATAATACTTTAAAAGAATAAAGAAGAGCGAAAAAATAGATCCAGGATGTTCCTTATTTTTTATTTAATTCACCTTATTTTAACATTCAAC
>JAPMOB010239446.1:0-11005 GCA_029875015.1 Lepomis gibbosus | reverse complement strand
ATTCGCGTGCACGACTGTTACGCGCATCATGCGCGTGCACGTTCACATGCACGCGCTTTGCCGACTCTTATTTACTACTGTGGTATTCCAAAACAGCGCGGATTGAGCAGTAAGTTCCTTGTGGGAAAAGAAATTGACTGGATTAATTATGAAACAAGATCATTGACAATTGAGAAACAGTACAAGGAAAGTCAGTCAGAGAGAATAACCACAACTCATACAGCAGGTAGGTTGGCAACACGTGGAAAACCTTCACACTATCAAAGTATATATTCACAGTGCTGCCTTCGGAAGAGTGCAGATGAAAAAATGAAAAGACAGAGCACAAGCATAAGAGATTGGAAGAATATGAGGGAGGTTGAACGCTTGTGAGGCTATGCCACTGCAGTAATCCCAGATTTCAATGTTGTGGCTGAAAGGTTCACAGTGGGACGGAAAAGGCAGTGTGGGTTGTTGGATGCGCCGACATCCCTTCGGTGTGCACTGCAACAGCTACTTCAGGTCTGCACGATGATAAAACTATATCACAGAGTGAAGAAACCCTTCAGAGGTGAAACAGAGAACATTGAAAAGAGAAATCCTCTGTGATGAGATCTGAACACAGCTGTCGAATCTGGCCACCAGCAGGGCAGAGATGAGCTGTGGAGGTAAAGGCACTTCAACTAAGAGCTGGCTGTGACACAATAAGAGCCCTACAGATTGCTCTTTGTCTGTCTCTGTGCCTTACCCACCCACCCACCCACAACCCCCCCAACCTACACACGCACGCACACACACACACACACACACACACACACATATATAATGATGGCAGTAATGACCCTTAATCAGCTCCTGCTGAGCACACAATTACTATCTGAAGTGGTGACATTAGTCATACTGCCGTCACATCGGAGTTTCAGGCAATACAAGACGCGCAGCTCTGGGAGCAATCAGATCTTTTTAAACGACTAATTGCGACTGAGCAAGTTCTGCAAGTACAATCACTTTGCAGCTCTGAAACAGGCCTGCTTTTATCAAAACAATTCACCTCGATGTGTTCATCAACAGAACGAAACCTGTTGCTTTGAATACAAAAAGTTCAAATAAAACCTGAGGGTCTGACCGCCCGTTTGAACGCCTATTGTTTGGCACCTTATCAAATGCAGCTGAAATTATTAGCTGATTAATCAATTAGTCCATTGACAGAAAATGTATAGATTTTTGTATCAAATATGTGTTTTCTTTCTCTTATGTGATAGAAAACTGAATATATTTGGGCTTTGGTCTGTTGGTTGGACAAAAGCAATTGGAAGATAAATGTTAGGTGCAATATGAAACTCCTAACATTTTTACTGAAGATTTGTCGATTTTTTAATTATACAACTGACAGAAAAGTAGCCTATTCTGCAGCTATTTTTTTCAAATATTCATTTTAAATCAATTTATAAAGCAAAATTGCAAAACATTCACTGGTTGTGGCTTCTATAATATGAATACGTTCATTGTTCTTTTCCTTGTCTTCAGTAAAAATAAACTGATTATCTGTTGGTTTTGGACTGCTTGAACATTTTATAGACTAAACTATTAATCGATAAATTGATGTGGAAATGGCAGATTAATGGATGAAAATAATTGTTAATTGTAGCCCTAAAATCAAACACTTTATTAGTAATGAGACAGTTGATAAGTTGATGGACAGAAAAGTTATCGGCATTTATTTAAAAATCGATTTTTTAAATTGAGTGGTTTTCTTAGTGTTACATAATAAATAATTGCATATCCGTGATTTAAACTGTTGGTCGCAAAAAACAAGTAGCCTAATTTCAATTCGTGAGGGGCATTTTCACTCGCCTGTTTACTGACAAACAAAATATTTAATGAACTGGTGAAAGAATGAATGGACAATGAAAATTGTGTCTATGAATAGGCTACTACAAATAGCTAAATGGCGTTTAGGTTTTTGTGTAAGTAAATAGCAAGCATTCCTGTGCTTAGTTTTTGCGCGCGCTAATCAAATTGGTCAGAGGAGCGCGCGTTGCTTTCTTCTCTCTGCAATTTGCCTCAGTTGAAAAAAATAAAAAAGAACAATAAACACGTCTCACAAAGCTTCCCATTCTGTGCGTCCTGCTCCCCTCCACAGACATCAGGACATCATGCGCACTTCTGATGAACACTTCTCCATGTGGCCCTACCTCTGCCCGGCATCACTGCCAAAAGGGTCCGAGCTCCAAGTGGCCACGGACGAACTGATCCAGGTTGGGATGATGATCTTCGGATCCATTGTCCATTGACACCTGTTGCTGCGTCGTGCAGTCAGTCTTAGTTCCTACAGTATACGCTTCTTATACCAACACGCCTCCCCGCAGCTCTAAAATAACTCAAGCACTAACTGTGTCGGGAGATGTTTTTTTGAGCTTTGTGAGGAAAAAAATCAAAACACGCCGAATACAACAAACTATATTTTTTAAAAAACAATTCAGACAAAGCAGCGTTTGATAAATAATTTATTTTGAGGAATATTTTTAGAAATATATACAGTCTTTCTTTCCCTCTCATGCCTGTTGCCATAGCAACGTTGCTACGACTGGAATAACCCTAACTGATGCTGTTGCAGGCAGCGTGGTCCTCTCCTGTACTGCAGCTCCTGATAAAGCTGTAAACATTCACTCTAACACACTGGAGGAGTGGTCTTATTTTTTTGCAGGTGGCATCAGGCTTCATGGGCATGCCAGTATTTACAGGGTCTCAAACGTGTCATCGGAAGCCCACTTGACTTACAGCCTGCAAAGCCCAAATGCTTGTGTCATCTTTCTGTTTTTTTGTTTTTGCTCTTATGTCAGGAGAAATGAACAAGAGGTAGCTGTTGGGCTCTCTCTGCTCTGCTGATGTGGAGGTTTTGGCATCATGAGGGACAGACAACAGCACCAGAAAGATCAATGCTTTTTCCATTTGGATTTGAAATTGCAGACAAGAAATTTAAGAACAATGTAGCAGGCTCTGCTCTCACTTTGCCTGTCTCACTCTCTCTTCTGCGTCTCTCCCACCTTTTTGTCTTCTCTTAATTTGAAGAGTCTGAAGTAGTAATTTATAGATGACCTCCTCCATGAGTCAGTGCTTTTGAAAATACCGGAACAGGCTACTCCAATTGAATCACCTTCGCCCACACTATTACTGTTGCGCCACTCAATGTGGCTTTCCATGCTTACATGAGGAGACCCCATTATGCCATCATTCCTGCCTGTAAAATATGTGACATTTTGCATCTATATATTGCTAAATATAGCTGAAAGACGTAACTTAGGTGGGAATAATGAAATAGAAAGCATTTGATACAGTTAATTGAAAAAATGACTGGAACGGATGAAAGGAGAAAGACTGCAGCACTTCATATAAGGCTGATAGTTTGACAGTATTTTGTGTGTATGCTTTTGTGTTTTTCTTCTCATGCATGCCTGCCTTTGAGAAAATAAACCTTTGAGTGATGGATGATCCCTGGGCAGATGTGACCAGTGACATTTAGGAGTTCAGAGACTGAACACAAGCCTGGAAGCTGACCACAAAAAATCTAACCTGGAGCATCACTCACCTCCAGCAACGCTATCTACCCCGAAACAGAAGAGGGATTTATTTGCAGGGAAAGAACAGAAAAATGATAATAGCTGTCTAAATAGGAACCGAAAATGTAGACAGCTTTATGGAGGAGAATAGAGTGGTTGTTGCAGCTGGGGAAAGGTTACATTTGACTGAAAGGATTGGCAGAGCTTGCTGTTTTTCCTCGTCAAATAGATGTCAAACATTACAAACAACACTGCGGTCTCAAAGGTTTGCTGCTGCTGTAATCACATCTAAAATTACATTTGATCATCACTCTCCTGAGTTCCATCTGGCAGAACCCCAGATTACATACTGAATAAATATCTTTAGGAAACGCAAATATGAGTGGATAACTAACTGCTGAAGATTTTTAAATTCAACACTCTTCAAAACCATTGCAATAACAGAAAAGGGGCCATGTGTTTTGCTTTTTCAAGCTATTTTTGACTCTTTGTTTTAGACTTGAGAAGCAGAAGCTATCTAAATCCTTGCTGTATAACTGTTTCGAATCTCAGGACAAAAACAAATGAAGCAGATCTCAGAAAAACAGACTGCTACTGATCTTGTCTATGAAGCCCAGAGGCTGCAGCAGAATGCGAACTGAAGGTACAAGAGGAGAAAGTGTGGATGAAGAAAGGTAGATAACAGAGGGACTGATGTTGAGATCTCATTTCAAATTCTTATTGTGAATTGGGTCACAGTGTTGAAAACATGTTTCAAGTCCAACTTTTTTGAGTTTCAAATAAAATCTTAGGAGAATGTATCAAACACGCACTCTCTCACACACACACACACACACACACACACACACACACACACACACACATACACACACACACACAAACACACACTTCACAACTTCTGCTAAACAACCAGTGATTCAAAAACACTCTTCTTTTTCAGCACCATGGACAGCACCCTAAAGTCTGCCATGTTTCTGCTTCATTTCCTCTTTCAAGGCTGACCAAATCCAAAGCACAAACACCACTTACACCATATAACAGGGGTAGATGACACTTGGGTATGTTGTTGTGTATGCTCAGACTGCAGGGGATAGACAAGGTAAACACTTCATGCACAATAACTGTGATGTAACGCTAAAACAACTACAAACACAGCCTCAAAGGGGGGTCAAGTGGGGTTGAATGCTAATTCAAAGATTAGCGCTCAACCCCTAATTATAAGAAGTAACCAGCACATTTTGAAAGGTGAAAGCAACGTGAGATGACAAACAGAGCTGTAATGAGGTTAAATAATCTGCACCACTGGTCAAAATAAAAGTGAAGAAAGTGTGAAAAACCCTTCATTAAGTCTTACAGAACTGCAACCAACAATTATTTTTATTACTGAAGAACCATTTTGGTCTATAGTGAAAAAATGCCAATCACAATTTCAAAGATCACGAGGTGGTGTCTTTAAATGTCTTGTTTTAGCAACCAACAGTCCAAAACCCAAAATGCAATGTCATAGAATCATAGAAGCTGTGCAATGACAGTGTATTATAGTGAAACTTTTAGGCATTTTTGTTTTTAAAATGACTTCAACAAGTAATCTATTATTAAAGTACATACCAATAAATTTTCTGTTGATTCATCAGTGATTACCAAACAGGGGTAGACGTAGGGTACTTCTACGGTTTCTTGGGAATACATGGAACGACAACACATTGTCACTCCCAACTCATCACATATGGACGATTGGTCAAGACCCTATGGTGTCACTTGCTAATGCGCTGGTTAACCCTTTAGCATCATTTTTGGTCATGTAGGGATCAGATCAGTGGTCAAGTTGGCATGCAATGCCCAGTTAGACTTTTAAAATAAAACTAGTGTTTAATGTTGTGAAACATCGCAATTTTTTTAGGTTCAGGCACTACTTTGGTTAGATTTAGGAAAACATCATGGGTTGGGTTAAAAAACAACTACATTACTTATGTGACTTAGCTCAAGTAACGCTTAACCATTAATGTTGAGTTTTTGTTTCACATAGGAAACAATCACTGGTCTAGTGGGTGAAAGTCTGGTTTCTGGCCCACCCATCAACCCATCTACCTGTCCTAACGCAACAGGGTTTCCCCCACTGTGTTAAACTATGATGCTAAGGGGCTTCCCAGAGTAGAGACAATTTGTGACGACTTGGGATTGAGAACAGGTTGGGAAAGAATGTGATTGGATGTAGCTCTCACAACAAGGCCACTGGGCTAACAGATTTATTGACTAATCGAGTTTTATCTTTAAAGTGTTTAAAGATACAAAATTGTCTGTACCCGAAACTTAAAATTTGCTGTTTCCCACAATTTTACACTTTAGACCATCACCAAAAATCAACAACTTCTTATGGATTCATCCAATGTGTCTACATAAATCAGCACTGCTCAACCTAAATTCTGTGAGTTACAGTTTCTCATCATGTCAACACTGCTGCCTACCTGTCATCATTCTGGAAGCTCTGATCCCCGAGCAGCAGGTCTCTGAAGCGGAAGCGGGGCGGCAGCGGAGGCACCTCACTTTCCAGCTGCTCCATCTTAAGAGTGGAGATGTCTAAGATAACCCCACTGCTGCTGATGTTGGTCGGGAGTGGCCCTGGAGAGGCGCTGGAGGGAGAGGAGAAAAGTAAAGAAGCAGAAAGGAAATGAAGGGAGAAAGAGAGGAGAAGTGTACAAGTGGAGGGAGTTGGAAGGGCAGGCAATGTTAAAAAGGAACAATGAGCACAGGGAGAAGAAGAGGAAGCAAGGAAAGGAAACATGGGATGAAAAAGTGCAGACTGATACATGCAGAAAAGCATGGGTTCGAGATAATGGGGGAAAAAAAAGATACTGTCACAAACTGATAAAAAGTATTTCACTGCAATCCAGAAAATCCTCCACACTCAGCTTTGGTGACTACATTTAATTACCCTCTTTCACTGTCTGTTTGCAGCTGTAATACGAGCTGTTCATCAAGTCATACAGACAATAGAAATTACAACCAGATAACAGTGAGTTAGGCACCATGCATATTTACTGCTTTAATAATCTGCAGGTGCAGACATTAAACGCAGTTACTGTGACTGTAAGCATACAGTGGTCAATTTAAGCATAATGAGCAGATGCAGACTGCTAAGGTACAGTAAGACTACAGTAGAGTGAACAGAGTCTTAACCCTGTTTCTTATGTCTACAACTTGATTTTATGCTTTTATCTCTTTACAGAAGCATAACTGTTCTTTAGACGGCCACTGTATATAAACAGGTATTTATCTGACATGGAAAGAAACACTTCTTGTTTCTCATAATAAATCAGTTCTAGGTGTGATAAAGTTTCAACCAGTGGTGGAAAGTAACTAAGTTAATTTACTCAACTGTACTGTACTGTTTTTAAGAAAATTTTTGAGGTACCGGCACTTTGTTTAAGTGACCATTTGAAGGAATGAGATTCATTAGGAACCCCCGGGTAAAGGATTGATTTATACCCTAATATTTAAAGTACACTGCATGGATGGTTATTTTTAAAAGATTACAGGCTTCACTTACTTGAACACCTTGCACATTAACCCCCTGGTTAAAACATCCTATTCCATTAAATATTTCTCATCACAGGAAGATGGAAGAGATGTATTTTAGGATTCAAATGAATTTTCATTGGAGACGGGTGCTGTTTTTTAGTTTCTTTCACACAGATGACTGAAGAAGCAGCTAAACTTCTACAATACAAGGCAGGCAGAGTGTAGAAAAGCCTTAAACTTTTTTTTCCTTCCATCTTTCCACCTTCAATCACTTTGTCTGTCTGTTTGCTACAGTCCTCCATTAAGCTCGTCAAACTTATTGCATAATAGATGAAGGGCATATTTCCCATGTGGATTTTATGAAATACTAACTTAACCAAACAAAACCCAATGGCAAGATGCCCACTCAGATCTCATTAAACACACAGGAGCACTGTTTTTGATTTCTGGAGAATCAAGAGCCAAACACCTTAAGTGAGAAATGTATGGTTAGATTGTTGAGCTCATCTGTATGTCTTATTTGGGACCTTTAATGTAGCCTACATTTTTTTAACTATATGTAGTTTTTTAAACACTTTTTTGTCAGTGTGACACAAATGTCCCAAAGAAGACACCCAGATTCTATGTCCAATATATTAAAACATTAATTAACGTTTTTATTATTAGTTACAGTTATGCAACCATATACACAGCACATAATATCCAGGCTGTAATGGAGAAAGCTGAGACAGAGAGCAAGTCAACAGCTGAACAAACAACAGTGGTGATAGGTAGACAATGTGTGGATGGAGCTTTAGGAAAACACTGATACAATCTAAAAAGCAGCATGTTTATGTATACGCACTGCTCCACAGCTACCTGAATGCAAAATATTAAAATTTAATTTATAAAGATTGTTGATACTTTTCAGTTTTTATTCAAACATTCCTAATCTACAAAGCTTGACAGTGATTGTAAACACTGAACTACGACAGAAACGTGAAGTCTAATAATAATAAAAAAGTTATTATTCATCATTAATCTCCACACATTACACTTAAAGTTTTTCCCTGACTATTGTTTCCTGTCTGTTTCTCTTACCGTGGCTTGTGGTCGTTCACGGTCCCATCATCGTTCACAAATGACTGGTTTTCGTAACATTCGCTGCACATTTTGGCCGAAGATCCGGCGCTGCCGTCGGCCTGGAGAGCTGCGGTTGTCGGCGTTGAGTCCCCCTTGACAAAGTCTTCTTCCTGGGTTAATTGCATCGGAGGGTGATCTGCCAAAAAGGAGCGGACTCCCGGAAAGAAAGACGCGCTCTTTTAAAAGCCCGGGTTATATCTCCCTGCGGATGACCCCCCTCACCTATTCAGGTGCATCTTGGAGGTATGGAGGAGTCACTGTCAACCAACGCAGAAAAGAAGCTGCGAGCAAAGTGAAAACTGGCTAATGAAGTCAGTAAAGAATCAGACTGAAAGATGCAAGTGAAATAATTTGGGTGTCGAAAAAATCGTGTGAGGTTAAATATTCTGTGAGATGTAGAGGACACGTCTGCAGCAGTGAACATGACAGCTTTCCTTCCTGAGGTAGCGGTACACCTAATGACATAACTGGTGAATTATCACCCAACTCTTGATGAGGAGAGAGAGATTAGCGCCATCTGTCGGAGCCTGTGGGTCTCTTAAGTTATCCAGAATGTAAATATGAAGTTTAAATAGGAACACTGACATATAGACAAAGACTTTGCACAATAAAAACATAACAAAAATGGCCACAAAGCTGAGTCAACAATGTGATATAAAGGAGAAAAATATATATAATTACCAGCTTCAAAAGGTTTTTATTTCTTACACCGTTACTGGATTATATTGTTGGCCTACAAGTGTTATTTTATTGTGAACTATGTCAAACATACAACATTCATCTCTTTGGGCCTGGGAGATACCTTTAAATGAAAACATTTGTAAAGTTTAGATTGGAAATCACTCTTAGAGCTGCTAAAAGTAAATAGACATCTGAACTGTGACCCGGGGAGCTACAATATGCACTATTAATCTTCAATCTTTAATGCATTGTATTAAATAAGATTATTATGTTTGTTTTCATGTAAAATCTGAATCTGAAAAGAAAGCTCTCATATACATTTAGTCATGTAAAAAGTATAATATTTGCCTCTGAACTGTAGTGGAGTAGAAGTAAAAAGTACCTCAAAATTGTACTTAATTACTTTCCATCCCTGCACTTAGACTTCGCACAAGAAACATTTTCAGCTTAACATACAGAATGCAATAATATGATAAATACACATACAAAAATGTCAGTTTGCCTACAATTCACATGTGATGTGTTATTTTTAAGTCCTTGTGTGGACCAGAACAGTAGCTTTCACATGGGTTGGAGATTATTTACTAAAGTGTACTAAACTGTACCACATGGCATTACAAGACAGCAAAAACAACCAAGATGGCAAATCAAAATATGCAGATCCACAAATTCAAAAATGAATATTTCAAAAGATTTCCTTTACTTAACAGAAATGTCTTCTTATGTAGGATACAGGTACTCTGTCTTAGCTGCTGTGCATATTTAGAATTCTTTCACTGATTTTTTTCAAATAGGCATCTCCATAAGAAATCCAATGACTTGATGATGAGTAATATGTAAAATCTGAAAATCCCACATTTTCTTCCACCTCTTGCCTGCTGTCAGTGATTGTCAGGTGTGTTGAGCTCAAGCAGCAGATCATCCCACCCTTCACACAGAGTAAAACCCACGAGGCGTCTCATAGTCTGACAGCAGGGGATGTTACAGAGGCCAGCGGCATCACTGGGATTAACAGGCAGCTCTTGGGAAAAGAGGTAATGCTTCCAGTTCATTTTGTAGTGGAATACCAAAGAGGCCTGAGATTGGTATATATAAAACATCACAAAGAAGAATCCTACCACAAACCGGGTTTTTAAAAATGTTTTGTAACATGAGATGGCATTCAGTCTCTGTGTTGTAATTTTATCCTTCAGGATGACACTAAAACTCAACATCAGTGATGAAAATCATAAAAGATAACGAAAAGGAGGAGAAGCCAAACGACTTACACTCCCAGAAGTGTCAGAAGAAGAAATGAAAATAAAATATAAAGAGAAAAGATTGCCCACCTGGATTTTCTATCATTATTTTTATTTATTTATTTGATGACGCAAACTGGACCAAGTATGGAGGAGACGTGGGAGAGGTGATATGATTCACTGGATTGACGGTCACATGAGGTTGTTGAAGAGTTTTAAGCTTATGATGGATGTTTGAGATTGAGTCAGTCGCTCTGACTAAAGCGGGAAGTCTTTTTTACTCTACTCTATTATCCCACCTGGGGAGATCTGCAGGTGGGATATGATAAAATATAACCAGAAAGCCTAAACTCTTCACAAGAAAATGGTGGTTATGAAATAGAAAATACAATCATCTTACAAATATTTTTGCTCTGTGGATGTCAGGCAGACGGTTCCCCACCTTGGTCTAGACTGAAATATCTCAACAACTATTGGATAGATTGCTGTGAACATTTGGACAGGCATTTCTAGTCCCCAGAGGATTGCACCTGCCAAGTATTGTTCAGATTTTTCATCTAGCGCCACCATGAGGTTAACAATTTTGTTTTTAAGGAAATATTTTTGACAACTATTTGATGGATTGCCATATATCACAACACATACAGACATTCTTGGTTCCCAGAGGATAAATCTTGTGTGGTGTCCCATGACTTTTCCTCTAGTGCCACCAACCGTAATATATAGTAAAATGCTGCTTTTTTTTATTGCAAAACTAGGAATTTTACTTCCATACTTTAAGCATAATTTACTGATTTTGAATGTATTTTTTACTTGTCATGGATTTTTAGTGTGGGTTTATCACTATTATTTAAGTCAAAGGTCACCAAACTAAGGCCCGCGGGCCGACTCAGGCCCTTTTACTGG
>JAPMOB010239443.1:0-11084 GCA_029875015.1 Lepomis gibbosus | reverse complement strand
GAAACGGACTGGGAGCAAATAAAAAATATTAAACACATTTAAAGGCAGTAAGTAGGCTGATCCTGCTGTACTGTAAAAACATGTAGGCAACATTACCCTGAGGCTTTTAATCAGTCTCTGTAGGTTTATATCGCCATAGTCAAGAGTTTCTCCACATCACTGCTGCAAACATAAAGCTATTGGCTAAAACGGTCTGTGGGATTTCCTACATATGGTGATGTCATTTTCCAGAGAGCTGATTGGTCAGTAGGCAGCATTTTCACAGAGTTAATCTTGTTTCTGGAACAGAACCTGCTTGGAGCAGGTAGCCATTCAGCATAAGTTACCTGGATAAGCTCCAATCCTGCTTCGTGGTACACGCCTCTGGTGTGGAAATAAACAAAAAAATAAATAAATCACACTGATCATAAAAAAATTTAAATGTTAAAAAAAGAAAGTTATGTTGAGTATTAAAACTCTTGTTCATTAAATTTTACGTCATAATTGCAACCGCATGTGTTGTATTCATTGATGCAAAACTTGTTCTGTATATAGTTTGTTTGTTATCATGATCAAAACCATTGATCTGAAGCTCAATGCTGATGCTGTCATGTAAATAGTTTTCTAATCAGAAATAAATATAACAATTTCTGATCAACCCATATAAATTGCATGCTTAAAATAACATACGATTAAAGCCCCACCCATTTCAAGACAACCCGCCCCACTTCCGAGTTAAATCCCGCCCACTCCGAGTACAGATACAGATAATTCATATGGTTAACAGATACAGATACATATAATGCTGTACTCGCTCATCCCTACTGTGTACTTGTGTGTACTGTGTTTTGCCTCATGTCTGCCTGTCTTTTCCTGAATCATAAGGAATGCTACCTTCTACTTTGTATAATAAAAAATTAACAACTCTAAACGGTCATAAAATATATAGCCTACTTACAATCATTTGTACCCCACAAACAATAATATAGACTTTGAAAGCAGTTTTTGGAGGTGCATGCAATTCTCAGCAGGCAGGCAGAATTCGGCACAACACCGGGCTGTTCTTATCTTGCTGTATGGGTCCAGCAGACTCGTTTATCCACGTGTGGATGTACCTACCAAGGCCACAGTGACTTGAGATTCAGAGTTGAGGTTTTATAGGTGTTGACGAAGCCGCTGGGGTATGGAACTATTTTCTGATGCCCATTTAGTAGCGTTTTGAGCTGCTGCTTTGTTGTGATGTGCACTGCCGCCAGGAATCTCCTGCTAACTCAAAGTCATTTCATGCAAGTGTTGGGGGGGAGGGGGTTTCTTTCATCTGAAAGAATGCTACTTCTACTAAGTGTAATAACATACTGATGACACTAAACACTATGTACTTCCAATCATTTATCACCACTGATAAACCCCACAAAGAGTATTATATCGTGCAACTACCCCCATCAACTAGTGCACCAAGCACAGCTCCCCTCTCAACACTTGGTGTCCATCCCTCAGTCCAGGTGCAGCCTGTTACTGTAACAGTATGCACATGTCTTTTCTGTCCTTGAACACATTTGCACCTTTACAGTAACAAATCACGTTAACGTTACATTGTCCAGTGGCAATTACGCTGCATAACATCAGTTAACTAACACAGAGGATCATCACTTTCCAACTTCACAGACACATTTTGTTCAAAATATTGCCACTCCTAAAGTCTCTGCTCAAATATGTTTTGACTTCTGTGCATGATTCTTTAAAACTGCGGTTAACGTACACTCCTGTTAAGTTAGCATCGTTAGCACAACTAAAGGGTCACTCGAAGCTGGCTAATTATCTTAACGAGCTAAGCTGATACCTGCTAATTATTGCTAACACATGAATAAAATCCTAGAATTTCTTTCACCAAAAATACTGGAGCACTGGCTTCTTGGGCAGTAAGTACAATTAACAGCAAGGGATGATTATTCGTCCAGTAAGCTGGGCTCCAGCTCCACTGTCCTCAGAGGCCAGCAAGTTGAGATCAGGTAGCCAGTGGGTTTGGTTTTTGATTGACAGTTTGGCTAGAAGTAATAACACACAAAACAATGATTACATGCAGCACATGAGATGGCAGTTAAATGTTGTGAATGATGAATGGGAATTCAAGTTTATCACATCAGTTGACAATTTATTACTTTGTTTTTCAGTTTACCTTCATTTTAACCATTCCATTTTTCAATTCACATGCATTTTCATCACCTCCATTTTAATCATGTAATTAATGTTACTTTCACCCCTCATACCACATCGCTCCATAATACCCTCCCTCTCTTTTCTTATCTGTTCTCATACACTGGTTAGCTGAGAGTAACAGACAGAGAGATAGTTTAAAAGGCTGTGCTGGAGAGATTCGTACATCAAGCCTCATTGTAGTCAGATGTACTCAGGGGAACTGTGCAGTGCAAGCAAATTACTTTTACAGTAATGAATCAAATGCATATTTAGTGGACTGAAAATAAGTATAATCTGTAATGTGCTCTCATGCCTTCTGGCTGTGGGACACTATGAGCTTACTAGTTACAGCATTTTGCTTCTTCTTCCTTGTCAGTTTGAGTTATATAAGCTTTTTTTCTTGCAGTATGCTGATTCAAATGTCTCTTGTGCTCCCTGCCTGCACCTAATTGGCTCTGCAAATGTATCAACCCCTACAGCCTTTGTAAGGAATAACTCTTTGTAATCATGACAACTGTGTTTTCTGATATTTGTGATTAGCCTAACTTTACAGGTACATTTCGATAAACACTCAGACAGATATTTCCTGCAGTAGGCAGATATGTTCCAAAAATTGCTCTATGTTAACTTCAAAAAGCACTGAAATATTTAAAAAATCCATTCATACTATAAACTGTGTCAGACAGTGGTTAAAAAACTGTATCTCCACCATGGCCCAAATAGCAAAAGGTGGGACGCTATATGACCATTGTCTGTATTATAAGAAATAAATGCAACCTAAAGTTATAATGAACAAATTCATATTGAACCTACTTAATTACCAAATATGTGCCCATTATATTGAAGGCATGCCCCTTGGCTGTTGAGGTAAACATCTGGATGTTTTGTTCCTCAAATTAATTCAGTTCAAGTGCAGCTCTGCTCCCTATGAGAGATAAGATGAATCATCTGTCTGTCTCATTTCATTACAGAGTGCCAGACTACTATGTCTTCCATATGTTCCTCCAACAACCAGCTCCATTTAAAAACTAAACAACATGACAGCCACTCTCAAAAACAACCTTTGAAGTTTTTAAAGCTTAAATGACTCATTCTTCTGACTCTGCTGAAAGCTTTAGGGAAGACACATGGTAATTTGTTCTCTGGTTTGTTGACACATGAAATCATCAAGCTGTCATTGTGTGAAATCTTATTATTCAGTTCAAATGGATTAATTCAAAATGGAGTCAGTTTGAGGGTAGAAATAAGCTCATTGGTTCCGATGGACCTCAGTGGTTAGAAATGTTTGGCAACACAGAAACGTCTCCAGAAAAATCTAACAATGCTATGGGTTTATATTATAAGAATCTGATAGGCCCTGTGCCCCTGTGTAGGGGACTCTGCTCTGTGTGCCTGTCTCTTCTTTCCCCTTCTCCTGTGTGTGCTTTAGTGGAGAGGGGAGTCAGTTGCCAGCCATCAGCCTATTAAAGATCAGCATTATATACCTGGCAGCAGCATAATTAAGTGTGATTGCAAATATTTTTCTTGTTGTTATGGCACCTCATGAGAAACATTTGGAAATGCATTTCATCTGAATGGGAAAGAGCCATACCTGTCTTCATCCCAAAGGAAGAGAACTACAAAAACATCGGTCAATTGCCATGTAAATTTTAAAGGAAAGATCTTTTTCTCAGCTCTGGCCAGAAGGATGACCAGTGACCGGATAGAGAATGGCTGCTTCTCAAGTCTCTTATTTGTCGTTTCCCTGCTCCTCACTTGAACCGGAAGTTGTTCCGCTCCGCCATCTTGCAGACCATCCCAAAGCTCTTATTTGCGCTCCAAGGATCGAAGTTCGAGGATCGATATCTGAGGAGCTATGAGCAAGGATACACCAGTGCATCATTCACGGAAGTCTTTTACTGACCGACACGCCCCCTTACTGGGTAGTCATTATATTGATTGAATGCTGCAGCTGATCGGACTGATCTGATAAATCAGGACAGATAACATTAAACTCAAGTGCAAGTTTTAGAGTATATGATTTGTTTTGTGATTTACTGTCTAGTTAAAATCTGAATTGTAGATCTGAACAACAAAAGCCCCACACACAACTTTTTTCATTTAGTAGAAAATTATTAAAATTATTAATTATTAAAATTATTGCTCTCATCAACTTTTATTAAGGAGACAGTTAGTCAGAGTCAATGTACAAACTCAGAGAGAGTTGAAGAGTCACATTTTACATCATTTATTGTCACATGTGAGGCTGGTCATTCCGTGTTTAGTCCAAATAGATGACAATAAAACATAGTAAACACGTCGCCTAAGGAGTCGGACAGTACTAAACTGCACTAAAGTCTATAATAAAGCAACCAAGGGAAAACAAAGCCTGCACATCCAGCCATCTCACCGACTGCATCTGATGACAGCGTCATATATACCCAGGAAGTAGCATCAGCTGATGGAAGTATGAATGAAAGAAGGGTTGGATTAATAACATGGAACCCAGTGATCTATTGGTGACGAGTGATGTGACTTGCAAATAAATGTATGCAATAGTGTTAAGGATATGAGAAGAGGAAATAAACAGAAAGCCTAAAACTGAGCGTTGACTATGACATGGGTTACATAATTTAAATCTCTTATAAACTTTTAGCCTAATAAATCCCAAGACACCACATTCATATTCTGGGTTATTCAATAACAAATTCACAATCAGAATCAATAAATATAAATGCATATAATATAAGCATTGTGCCTGTAGAAATGATCCTGTGAGCAGGACTTACAGTAGGCTAACCTATAATTATTCGTGCACAGGTGTTTGTTAAACAGATAACAGCTATAGAGAGATTCATGCGGCTCTGATAACTGTGAGACTTTACCGACACAAAGTGCATGTGTGTGCAGACAAAAACTCCATCAAAAGTCTGAACAGCTGTTAGACCCAACTGACAGCTGATAGAGCTGTAATCAGCTGCCGTCATCATCAGAAACGGACGCTGCTTCACGTGACACTTTGGAGGAGAGGACGTCTCATGTCTCTAAAAACATATTTCCTCTCCTGGCTTGCTTTCCTTCGTCTCTCCATGAATCCCCAGTGGGTGTGACTAAGATGCAAGGAAACGATGCAAGTGAGGGAAAGGTGGATTCAATTAAGAGACTTGAGAAGCACCCACAGGCTACATTGATACCAACTGCCAGAAAGCAGGAGTCCAGGGAGTCCCAGGCTTCTCAGGGTGTGTGGATCACTCTGCAATGATGCAATGGGGGAACAGATTCAAAAGCCCAAGTGCAAGAAAGAAGACCTGGATGTCATCTGGCTGGACCTTCCAAACGGCTATGGATCAGCTCCACACCAGCTGATCAGTTATGCACTTACATGCCTTCCTGCATCAAGAGCTTGGTAGAAACTCACTACAAGGACAGGGGTGGCTGGCCAATAGAGGGCGCTATGGTGCGCTGCCCTCGCTGGTAGAAAATGCTTTGATTTTTTGAAATAAACAATAATTACTTGTTTTAAGTGTAGCTTCCTGCTAATCCACTGATCTCTTCTGGGGGTGATAGAAATATCACCCAGGCAGTACAGCAGCGCAGCAAATAGCTGACAAGATACAGTATGTCCATAGCAACATAAATTAAGCCAATCAGCATCCTTAGATCTGATGCCTGAAGGGCGATTAATTTATTGCACTAAGCAGAGTCAGTCAGTGGTAGAGTAGGGACACCTGACATTGTAGACAATGATAAATGCGCAACTGAAGACACAGGCTTTCAGCTGCCCACAAATTCAATAAGATCTCTTCTTCAAAATTCATTTGAGAGGAGATCTTTGGTAGAGAAACTACATATGAAAGAGCTTGGCCCAGATCAACCTGACATCAAAATCAGTCAGCAGGCTAGTGAGAAAGGTAAAATGTATGCACAATTAGTAAATTGTACTAATTGCAGCTTCTTCCGCAATTAGTACAATACCAAAGCTTGGGTAGCTGGATGCAATCATGTAAATGCTGTATTTTGCTTTCCATGCTTTTTAAAACGGCGGGGAGAGATACAACATGGACTGGGCGGCTGTGGCTCAGGAGGTAGATCGGTGGTTCTTGTTGCCTCGCTGGACAGTGTGTTGGAGGAGAAGCTCAAGACAGCTACCGTTTTCAAAGGCAACTCAAAGACTGTGCAAAATAAACTTTTGGACTGCATGCTGTCAATTCTTAAAGATTACAATCTGGAGGAAGTAAAAAATGTAGAATATCTTGCTATTCAGGCAGATGAGACAACAGACATTTCCACCCACTGCCAGTGGGTGCTTGTGCTACAGTACATTGACAACAACAGGAGAACAACTAGTGGTTGGCTACAGAGGTCCGTCATTCTACGAAACGGGTGCCATTTCCACTTTGTAATTTTACAATTTTTGATTAAGAGCATTTTTTTTTTCTTTTAACCTACAACTTGAAAGATATGTTAAACCTCCAAGAAAACATATTTTCCCACCTCAAGCACAAAATCCTTCTTATTATTATCCTTTTTACTCAGACATGGGAGCCATTCTTATACCACCCCGTCACGGACAATATGTACAGCCTTTGAGTAGTTATATAAGAAATACATTTGAAAATCTAATATTTTCCTACTAGTAAAATGTATTTTTTTTGGAAACCATCAACAGAAATTATGTAATTTAATCATTTTTTTTAATGTTTAGATTTTTGATCTTGAAATATGAACTCAACATATCAATGGCCTCATTGTTTGTACAAAAAATACTAATTCACTTAAAATGTTCACATAAAAGTTACATTTATTTGATTAGTCCACAAAACAAGAATGTTAATCAAGGTTCATTTATGGGTCATTTCACTTCCTTTCCTATATTTTTTAACAAAATTACCCTGTGACGGGGTGGTAACTGATGTGACGGGGTGGTTCACTGTGACAGGGTGGTATGGACAAACTGTTTCTCTATATGATCTGCTTGTTTTAGCCTTAATTTAAGCCTTTTAGCCTTAACATTAGAAAATTTTTGATTTTGGATACAAATATAGGTGTGACTTAATGACAAGATTCAAAATATAATGACGATTAGGCTTTAATAATACAACAATTATAAGTCTAAAACATTAACAATGGTTCAAAAAGGCAAAAATATTACATTTACTTCTTGAAAACTGTAAAAACTGGGAGAGGAAATGTAATGTAAATGTAACAGACAACTTACATTTAAAAAACAATTATTGTCGCTGTTGCCAGTCTGCTGATATTACAGATCGGTATGTGTATACAGCAGCTGTTTAAAGACAACTTGCGAGGACTGTGGTTGAGCACAGAAGACATACATATCTGAATGAAGTGGTTGCTTCCAGGCTGGAAAAAATATTCTGGAAACGATTTCTTAAACTGCCACTGAAATCATGTGAGAAAACATGACAATGCCATTTTATTCTATTTTGTGCTCGCAGTAATCAAAAACTATATAATTGCAGCACTACCCCTTAGTAACATTTGAAAACTTAAAAAAAACGGGGTGGAATACATTAAAATTGCAAATATAGGAGCATCAAAACAGTGATTGGGAGAGTCGCATCCACACATCCCTCTGGATTTCCATGTGACGGGATGTCACAGGCTGTGGTGCTTGAATGATTTCAAGCACCTGATCAAACAGATACCACAGGATATCATCTCTTGCAGGCCAGAAGAACCTGTTAGCACCAGCACGGTGCATACATTTTACAAGGGCATTTGCTTCATCTGTATTAAGGATGATCCCAGGATAAAGGTCATTATCGTATTTAAGGACACACCACTTCCCAGTAAGATCTCCACTGTCCCAAGCAACTGCTTCTGTCTGCACCTTTTGGGCTGTCTTGTTGAAAGTGAAGTGCCGTGTGGTGAAGCACTGACATCTCAGCTGCTTTCGCTTGGCACACATGCAACTGACTTCCCGGTAAAGAATTTTCCCCGGAGTGAATGTGACCACTTGGTGGGTTTATATTGTGGACGGCGCTGGGGGAATCTGGCCTGGCATCCTTTCCATTGCTTGCTCCACTGCGGTGGTTCCTATATAAAACAACTTAACAGTTGTAGATGTTTCTTTGAGGGCCTTGTATAGCTCATGGGCGTCAGGTATGTCACGACCACTAGACACAAGCTTGTCCGCTGTTCTTTTCAAGGTCCCTCCAATACCGTCAGGGGCCCCCTTACCATGGCTTGCTTCAAAAAAGTTCCATGTGCCGCCTTTCAGGCCTCGTCTTGCAAGCTCTGTGCTGAAAAGGAAGAAATTCCCTTTCTGTTTGTATTGGGTACATGGTCCATCACTCAGAAAGTGTAAAACAGATACATTTGGATATGTGGCTTGTATGTAATCCAGCACTGGATTCATGTGTTCCCATATTGCTGGGGGGCTTTTGTGTTTGGAGGGTGACACTGTGCTAAAGCAAATGGGCTCCTTTTCCCCACCTATGTACAAAACACCAGTGTGCAAAGTAGCTTGTTGGTGGGAGGAGCCAAAGTGCACAGCTTGAATCTCTGTGCTATATTTGCACATGTAGTTTTCAGAGAAGTCAATGTGGATCACTGCCTCATCTTTTGACAGGTTCTTTTTCAACTCTTTGCAGTTAGAGTACTGTTGATTTATGTTGAATGTGTGTCTTTTGAATTTATGAAGAAGAGCGTGGAATAACTCCACAAGATTATCTTGTGTGTCCTCAATTGTTTTCTTCACTGTGATCTTGACAGTGGTAGGACCCTCCTTCACATCTTCCCTTTCTTTCTCTGCTGTGGCCCATTGAGTAAATGCAACCTTTGCTAAGCTGTCAAATCTGGAGAGCGGAACAGTCTTGTCTTTGCATTCTGCACACTCATCATACATGCAAATTTTGCTAGAGGTGTCACAGGATATCATTTTAGTCAAACTCTCGAGATCTAAAGTTTCTATGAGCCTCAAATTATGCAATTTCTCAACGACAAATCTGAGATTCTCGTGCATCTTGCACAGACATGTGTTGCGTTCAGAGAGAGTAGGGTGTACTACCCAAAATGGGCGAAGCTTACAAAAAAGGGAGTATGAGATGCTATTGGTGTTTTCAGTGAGAAATCTTTTGTGAAGATTTTTCATTCTGTCAACCAAGAACCTTTTCTGTTTCTTGACCTTGTTCCTGGTAACTGTTTGTTTTCGTCCCATCGTTATCCGACTGACGTCATCTCGGGTGAAGAAGGTTTTGACCTTGGACTTGAAAGCAAAAGCGACCCTGTTTGTGGGATGTCTATTGGTGGTACAGAGGTTTTCACTCTGAACACTGCGACGCTTCTTGGAGAATCCCAGGGCTTTCTCAGCAAATGCTTGGAGCCTGTACTTCTTCACAATCTTCCCCACTGTTACCTTTGCTATTAGTTGTCTTTCTTTTTCTTTTCTTGCTTTACAGTACTTATTCTTTATGTCTTCAATCAATGATTCATGATAGAGGAGTGTTTTTCTTATTTTGGAGCTTACTCTGCCTGTCTTCGTTGATCTATTTACTTTTGAACGAGGAGATTCATTCTTATTTAAGCGCTTATATCTTTTTCTGTATTTGTCAGCACGTTTTCTTTCCTTCTGTAGCGATTTCTTTAGTTTTTAATTTTCTTTGCATAGTGTGTCCCTGTTCTTCCTGGTAATTCGTTTTCCTTCTTGATGTTGCCTGAAACAAACCAAAATCCACTGGTAACTTAGGGGGTCAGTGATGTACATCACATGTAAAACACTCATCAATGATACACCTGCTTCTTATTCTCTACGTGTCCATTTTCAGTCCTAACTGCATATTACCCTGACCTTGACGATCCTGACTGCTGTTGTGACTGTTGAACATGATGTGGACTCTGAGAAGGGGTATCCAGACTGTGCTTCCTAGCCTCTGCCTTCTCTTTTCTCTTCTTGTTCTGCTTCCTCCACTTTTTACGCAGCTGACGTTTCCCTCTCTCACTTAGATCACCAATCTTACTCTTTTTCCCTTGCTCTACGTCCCGTCTCCATCTCTGACGTTCACTCTTTAGATATTTTTCCCTCCTCTCAGAATCAGCATCTCGACGTGCACGGCATCGCCGTTGTCTCTCAGCAGCACTTAAAGGAGCCATGATGGAGACATATCTATCTGCACATGTTATGAAATTTAACATTATTGTTTTAACACAGAGCAAGTGAGTGAACCAAACAGGGTTAACAGAAAATACTCCTACTCAAAACAGTAATTTTAACCAATACATTGATATAGGCTCCACCTCAATCAATTACAATCATTATAATGGGAAGTAGAACCACCCCGTCACATCCCTTACCACCCCGTCACAATAAAACATGTGACGGGGTGGTAAATTTCATCCTAAAATGGCTGCAGTTCTCCATGGGGTTAAAACTTCTGACCTAGCATACATGTATTCACTTTAAAATATAGTTTTCTTTGCATTAATAGTGTAAAAATATTAATAAAAAACAGTTTTCCCTATCTATTTTGCGTGACAGGGTGGTTGTTTTGAGCTTGACGGACCCCGTTTAACATGAAAAATCAACAAATAAACAATGTAAAAGAGTGTCTGTACTTGCCTGCCTTTGTGCTTTTTGGCTCCAAAAGCTGAAATGATGTCACTTCCTCTTTGAGATGACATTTAAAGCAACAGTACATTATTTAAGAACAAAAGAAGTTAGTGTGACGGGGTGGTAAGTCAAACTGAGGGACGCACAAAAATGAAAAAATATTTACAAAAAATAATGTTTTTTCAAAATCTATTTGTGTCTTATGTAAACAAGGACACAAATATAATCCTGAAAATAATGATGGTTTGAAAAAAATATTAAACTTATTTGGTGATTTATTAGAAGCAAATGTCTTGTTGGTCAGTGCGGACATGTGAAATTGGCCATGTTCTAATGAAAAACCATTAAAAATAGTATG
>JAPMOB010239442.1:1103-17419 GCA_029875015.1 Lepomis gibbosus | reverse complement strand
GTGCTACAGCATTCCTGGGCTGAATCCATGGCTGATCAGGCCATACATTTTATGTAATGATTCCACGCTTATTTCCAGAGTGAGGTAGTAACACACCACCCTTTCTCCATCAGCCAGCTCCTATAGGCTAGCGCACGGCTGTCAGGCTGCCTGGGCCCCTGTGCTGCTGTGCAGTGGGATGCTCCGTTGCAGTTGCATGGCCGCCCACATTAGCATGCCTGTCAAGGTCAAATGGGATTCCCTCTCTCCTCTTTCTCTCTCTTTCACACACTAGCCAGGTGCATTGTGGGATACTGTTGGAGAGGAATGAGGGAAAGGGGGGTGTACAACAGGAAGCTGAGGGGTCCATCCCCTTTTTTGCTTTTTTTTGTCAACTTAGAGGGCATCCGTGCTGTGCAAGCTGGATGGTGGTGAACCATTTTGAGTCAGATGTTTCCATAACTGTGTCTCACCCCCACCCCCCTGCATTGGACAAATGAGGCTTCAGATGCTTTGAGCACAGCAGCGTCATCCAAGCATCTTGTGTGATTTTTTAAACTGAGGGGTCTCCAGTCAAACTATGGCCTTAGATTTGTCAGTAGTCAGTAGCATTCCCCCCTTCCCCCAATCCAAAATGGTTTTTCTCAAAGGGTCTGTACACTCAAATGACAATTTCCCTCAGCACACAGATGAAGAAAGATGTGGAGAATCAGAAGGCTCATAGTTAATTATACATGACCACTCTCTGTCTCTTTCCCTCATTATGTCTGCTTTCTCTTTCTATCCTCTTTCTGATTCTCTAACTTGCTCCAGCACTCATCCTGTTGTTCTACCTGGTTTTCTACTGTTTCCTGGCTGGTATGTTCGCCCTGACCATGTGGGTGATGCTGCTCACTCTGGATGACTATGTGCCGAAGTACCGAGACCGCGTTCCCTATCCAGGTTAGTGTCTCTCAACGCCAAGTACATGGAACGCGGCTCTCAGCTACCGTAACTGGCAGCATTTCTCTTTGAGGCATTCATTATTCATACTCCCACCAATGAGATGCTGTCACAATAATGTGCTACATTACAGATGCTTTTTGTATTGATCTGTTTTGAAGTCTCTTCCTGTGTAATATCAGCAGTGGAGCTTGTCTGAGAATGTTTTTGTGCAAGCTGTAATTGGAGACAAATCCCAATGATGACTGTGCATTAGTCTCTCCTGTTGGGATCATTTGTTACTTAACTATGTTTACTTCGCTTTGTGTCATCGTTGCAGGATTGGTGATTCGTCCCAATTCACTGGATATCACATTCAATAAATCTGACCCGCTGAAATATGCAGAGTATGTCCAACACCTGGAGTCCTTCCTGCAAAGTAAGTGCAGTTCTCCCAGATAAAAACATAAATTAATATTAAAACGTATACCACTCTCTTTTTCCAATGGATCATTCCATTTACCTGAATGTATCTCTGTTCATCTCTGTCTCTCTCTCTCCATCTCAGGATATAATGATACAGAGCAGGAGAAGAACGAGGAGTGCCCACGAGGAGAGTATTTCAATCAGGACACAAGCGAGGACATGATGAAGAAAGCTTGTCGCTTTAAGAGGGGCGTCCTGAGTCTCTGCTCTGGCCTCTCTGACACCAACTTTGGCTACTCTGAAGGAAAACCCTGTGTGCTGCTGAAGATGAACAGGGTAAAACCCACTTTACTCCTTTACAAATTCACAATTATGTCTTTTAAACCCTTTGTCTTTCAACCTTTTCTTTCTTCCCACTCAACTTGTCATCTCCATTGGTTTAGTCGCTTGCTGTTACTTCCCAAAATGAATTGATTAATTTCCAATTTCAGTTCCACATATGCAGCAGCCTTTCTACAGAATCTCAACCTCTCCTGTTTCCCTCACCTCTTAGATCATCGGCCTGAAGCCTCGTGGGGATCCCTACATCAACTGCACAGTAAAAGTAAACACACGTTTTTCCACGCTACATGTGCTACTTGCTTGTATGTGTATTTTTTTTCTTTTCATTTATTTCACACAAAAAAGCACTGATGACCATAACAGTCTCAATATTTTCTTTCTGTTGAACTTAATTTCATTTCTTCCTTCTTTTCTTTTTGTATGTTTTTGTGTCTGATTTCTTTCTGCATGCTGTCACTGATGGCTTTAGGGTAAGATAATATGTAAATTATCAGGATAAGGCCAGTAGGGGTGTTAACACATTTTTATTATGTAACAGTTCATTATGCAAGTGCCTCTAAACCCATCCTAGTGCCATTTTCAAGTCATTTTAATCCTCTAGTCCTTTTTGCAGATTGAAGCGGAACACATCATGTTTTCTACTTCGTCTAAATCTCTTCACTAATACAGGGTCGTTGATTTTCCTTTTTTTTCATGTCCTGTCTCATGTGATCTTGGAAAAATGTCTCATTTTACTATTAATTTAACATAATAAAATGCATTTAATTTAATGTAAAATATACATTGACTAATGCATGTTCATCTGTGCAGAGAGACAACCCAGTTCAAATGCAGTATTTCCCTAGTGAGGGGCGTATTGATAAGATGTATTTCCCCTACTATGGCAAGAAAGCCCATGTAAGTATTCATTCCCTGTCAGATCATGTCTCCTAATGTCCTCACATAGATGTATTATTGACAGATGGCAATTCTTTTCCTGATGCAGGAGACTTACGTGCAGCCCCTGGTGGCGGTGAAGCTGCTGCTCACCAAGGAGGACTACAACAAGGAGCTGTCGGTGGAGTGCAGGGTAGAGGGCTCTGACCTCCGGAACAACGATGAGAGGGATAAGTTCCTGGGCCGCGTTACCTTCAGGATCAAGGTGGTGGAGTAAAAGTGAAGACGGCCAGTAAAAGAGAAACCCGAAGCAGAGGCTGCCAACGTTTGCTAAGGATTTATGTTTAAAATTGTAAAAAATATAATAATAAAAACAATGGAAGGAAGTGTCAAATAGGTCACAAAGGCGGCATTTTGGAGATGTGGCCAAACAGTTTGATGCAGTTTGGCTTCCAGTAGGAGAGCCAGTAAGATACAGATATTGAATGTTGCTTTGATGACATTTCTGACCCTTCTTTCCTTCATGATTCCTTGCTGACCTCCTCAAAGATCCCCAGAACAAGACGCAGGCTCTGCTCCTGACCCCTTCATCCTTTCTTTCACCTGTTGCACTGTTCGTTCATCGCTCAGTTTGTTTTTTTAATTTCTTAGCATTGATGTGATTAGATAACTTATAGCCATTGCAACCAAGCCATTTGGAGCTGTTCTGTTATCGCTGATTCAACTTTTTAAAATGTTTTTTAGATCTTCCTGCTGTCGGGAAGAGAGTGTTGTTTTCATCTCTCCAAACTGTATGAACGACTGTATTATTGCTGGCGTTGAGAGGATTTTTATCTTGCTGTATAGTACAATTGAGAAAGTAGAACATTTCCGACACATCTTCAGAGTATTCACATTATCATACCACAAAGACTTCATAGGAACGTACGTTGATAATCAAGTATAGCCCACTGTATCCCTGTATATGAAATGCCAATTACAAAGTCCCTTTCTACATATAAATACATTGTGATCCTTACCATATTTAGGGAATTATAGATAGATCTTTGTGTTGTGGTCTGCATAGCCACAACCCAGTCTTGTGCCGTCTGTCTGTCTGCATGTCCGTCTGTCCGTCTGCCCGTCTTCCTGTTTACTCACCTCTCCACTGCAATAGCCAACATGTGGGTGAGCCCTCCCGGACTAGATAAGTTGTCTCGCTCCACCTCGTCGGGTGCTGCGCAATGATGGTGGCTGCAGCGGCACACACACACACACACACAGAAACTACAGTGTACAGAGACGCTGGGAAAGCGTTGCAAAATATAAAGAGTTCACTGTAACTATGTACTGTATATCTTTACGTGATCTGTATATCTATCTGGGTCTCAAAGATTGTTTGTTAGTTTTCTCTCTTCTTCAGCCTGTTGATCTGATTGTCTGCCAATCTAATACTCTTCAATGTATATATCTACACTATCTACCATATTTACTTAATTCACACTGTATTTTTGTCACAAAACACAATGTCTGTGCACTGTAAAGAAATAATTTAAGCAAAGATTTACAGGAAATTATCTTATTCAAAGCTATGTTTACACAGTCTTAAAAGGAACCCGCATTTGAAAGAACAACTTGTAACATCTCTTCAGGGTGCCTTAAGACCTGATTAAATAAATTGTGGAATAAAAGTGATTTTGAAGAAAAAAACAGATTTACATCTGTATAATTTGTAATCATTTCTTAATTTGGGTTCTAGCTTTTTGTCAGTGTTGAAAGGTCCTTTTTATATAAGTTAAAAAATGTAAAAATAGCTCAGTACAAGTAAGAGTACTGCATTCAGAATCACATTTTAATAAAACTACAGTAGTACTTTAGTGTGTGGGCAGCATTTTACTGTTGTATCTGGTCAAGGTTGAGTTAGTTTTAATTGCTTTACATACAGTCGGCCAGTTCAGTTCAATTGTTCTCATCCTGGTGTTTATGCCACCTCCAAAGGGTTACGAGATTGGTTCTGCTATTATAAATGTGCATTTGTTTTGGGGATTTTCTCCAATCTTTGCTTTGAAATTTTGAGTTTTGGGCCTCAAACAAAGTTATCTAAATGAAACCATCTAAAAAGTTAAGAGGGGAAATATCTCCCTTTGACATCTGAAATGTGCCAAGGGGTCTTAACCATACTTTTTATAAGGGGCCACAAGTCAAAAAGGTTGGAACCACTGATTTAATCTTTTAAAAATGCACTGTATGTATGTATATATGTTTTTTATATGTAAATGTTAAATCTTAATTTACATGTAACTTAGTAACTATAGCTGTCAGATAAATGTAGTGCAGTAAAAAGTACTGAATGTAGTGGAGTAGAAATATAAAGTAGCACCTACTGTAAATACTCGAGTATAAGTACCTTAAAATTCTTCAGTTGTTGAGTAATTGTACAGTCTACCACTGCTTTTAGTTAGGTTTTTATCCTGGTTTGCAGTATATCAGTATATCAGTGTCATTTACCCAAATTAGCCCAAAACACCAGATCATCCAGGCAGAAGCTTTTCTTTGAAAATAATATTAGACAAAGAAATATTTGAATGAATGCATGAAAATTAAATTACTCAATACATAAGAATTTGAAATCACACTTGTTTGTGTGCTTTCTAACATGCCAGCAAAGAGAGACCGGGTAGATTGAATGAGATTGTTTTGGTAATCTTTCGCCTTCAGTCAGTAGCCACCCTCATCGTAGCACAAATTTGCATCCACACGAGGGAGCTAGAAACAAGACAGGCAGAGCTGTTGGTGACAGTGTGGCTCAAACATGGTGCTGCCAGAGGGGCCAGGCAGCTGCAGAAAAACTGAGGAGGGTAGTGACGCATCTCTCATCTCTGCATCTTGTGGTATTCCTGATTACACAAATCAATGTAGACAAATCCACATAATTGAACATGCCACTGGTTTCCACAACATCATATATCAAATGCCATCCACTGGGAAATGAGCCTCCAACCACCAAGGTCACATCCAATAAACTTCATATTTATATTATATTTATTTATTCATGCTAAAAAAATCTCACAAAATAGGAACTAACACTTTAATAGCTCAGCTCTTTATTCTATTTCTAATTATTTTAAATCACCTGTTTAAGCCTAAGTGAGCCTTTGGTTCAGAGTTGTGTCAGGTGCGTGTTTACTGAAGCATTAGACTGAGGTAGAATTCAGAATATATCAAGTCAGTGTTAAAAGAAGTCATAACATACCTGTCTGCTCTAATTTCACAGCACCTCCATCCATCCAGATCCCACAGTACCCCGAGGCAGCAGCTGCCCTGTCCTTCACTGTCAACAAAAGTCTGTATCCAGGTCCTGCGACATGTGAGATAAGCTCTTGGGGTTTAGCTGCAGCATGAATCCACCTGAGTGCCTAATGAACTCTTGCCATCCATGAGTTACAATGCTGTAAACAAGTCTTGTTTGAGACAAAACACAAAAAACTCATAAACATATTTTCCTTTGTCTGTTTCCTGGGAAATCTTGTAAATATTGAAAACACTGAAAACAGAACTGAAAGTCTGAGCTGGAAAAAAACTCCCATTAATGAGTGTACATGTGTTTTATGTGTTGCCGTTTAAATGTTTTCCATTGGTATTTTGCAGTGATTTGCTAAAATAAACCATCAGTGGTGTCACTTTCCTCTTTTCAGCACTCACAGGGAATTGGCTGACTTTTTGATATGTCTTTTAATTGTATACATACTGCATTTTCTCTAAAAATCAGATGTCAAAATGTGGCGAAATAATGTTTCTTAGCTTAGCACTGTATCTGTAGTTTGCTGCTCAGATCCGTCACTTGGCAGTAACAATGAGATGCTTCAGTACCTGAGAGGATTTGGAGCTGATTTAAGCAAAGAAGGCGCAAGGCTACAATTGGGTATCGCCTTATCAGATAAGAGTTGAACTTGCCCAGCTATGGCGGGCTGGAGCACAGCCTGGCTGTAATCAGCATCCTAAATGGGATTAATGCAACTGGTATTTTTAGGTTTTACTCCAGAGTCCTCAGCTGCACTTTGTCTGTGGTTATATATAGCCCATGAGAAACGTGGCACAATTTGAAGTAGTTCTCTGACGCTGGTGAAGGATGTGTTTTTAAGCCTCAAGACAACAAATGAGATGAACACATAAATATTCATAATCATAGAAAAGAAACGTTTTAAAAGACATATTTTAATTTGTTCAAATGATTTGGGATTCAATGAAGTTTCTGCTTTACATCTGACATTTCTAGTAGCAATTCCTCATATTGTATTTACAAGTACATGTAATACATTTATTTATATCATATTAACATTAACTGTAAAAACTCAATTCTGGAAGATCTGGAACTTTAAAAGCTTAAGCAAATAATTACCCTGAGACAAGTAAACAAGAATAACAAGGAATTTCTTTTGAACTAACCCAAGTCTCTATACTCAACGACCACAGCAGTGGAATCATTTTCAGGATCTGGCTAGTTTGAGTTGTTCACACTTATCTCAAACTAAGAAAAGAGCGCCTTAGTATCACAGTGTTTCAGGGCCGTGCACAGGGCAACCTGCACATTCCTGGTACAGGAATTTATTGCCCTACTCCTCAAAATTTTCCTCCCTCAAATGCAGCAATTAACTTTTATTCCTGCACTCATCTCTCTCCCAGCATCCCAGGGCTAAAGAGTCTCCATTCTCACTAAGTTGAGCCTCATAGCACCAACAATAGAGCGACTCAGTGAGGAGGTGTTCAGTATTCCTAATTTTCTGTAAAAGAAATCCTACATTTAAATTACTTACATCTTTGCCTTTCTCTCGGTGCATAGATTTCTCTATATACAATACGTACAATCGCAACAATTGCTTTTTTAGCTTTTATAAAACTAAAATGTTGGTCAGAGGGGAAAACAGCTGGATATAAGTACAATGATGTATATAATATTAAACACTACAACTGTCTCTGTCACATTTAGAAACAGTGTGACCTTATGATGGCATCAATAAAGGGCTTAAGATGGCGGGGGAGTGCTATGAGACACTGTAACTTTCCCACAATCCAGTAGAGGATGCTCTAACTGCAGCGTTTCAAGGTTTAAAAGGGCCTTCAAATTTCTACATGTGTAAAGCTTAATGTTGAATGCTTCCACTGCAAACACTGTTTGAAAATTCCTTTCTTAAACAGTTTGGATTTAGACATTTCTGCATAAAGTAATATAGTATTCCTGGCTTGTGCTTGCCTCTTTCATAAAACATGATTCATCTTTTACATCAATGTTAATGTGCATTTGACTGAGAACACAAACAAACTGTTGAGTGTTATCACTGGTATATGATATCAAACATGCGGTTTCTTAGAGCACTATACACGTGCCGGACTTCTTTTCGTCATCGCCACCTCCTCCACCCTCTTTCCTGTTGGGATCATTGAGCTCATCAAACAGTCCAGTGTCAATCATCTCCTGCTGCCACTGAATGGGCACGGCACCTGTGCTAAACTCCTTGAAGAACTTTTCATCATTGGTATCTAACTCGATGCCCTTGATGTCAGAGAACTCGGCGATGTCGCCGGTATCCTTTGCATAGACAACGTTGGGCTTGGGCGTCCAAGGGGGATCCACCAGCCCGGCTTCCAGACGGGGGAAGTTGATAGTCTTGAACCATGGGTGCTTCCTGGGATCCTCCATGTTGTTCCTAATGAGAACAATAAACTTCTCTATCAGTGTTTCAAAACTGCAGTGCCAGACAAAAGTGTCTGCATGGGTTTGTGCAACATTTTGGTTGGAGTTAAGTGAAGGCTCCCTCAGCTCAGGTTAAGCTGCCTAACATGCATTGTACCATGAAGATTTCTGGGACTAACGATAAACATTTAATAACATTTAACATTTAATAAATACATTTTTAAAAATATTGAAATAAAATGGACATAGACACAGTATGATGCTAAAATTCAGAACACACTAAGCCTGCACACTGTGTGTAAATATCAGGCAGAGCTTGCTTATAGCTATACAGAGTAGAAGAACCTCTTACTTTATGCCCAGACGCTCATCAATTGGCTTCTTGAGGAACTGCTGGATGATGTCCTTGGTGGGCGCATCAAAGCACCTGTGCTCCCACTTGGGTTCCTCGTTGAGAATGCGGCGCTGCACCTCTTCCTTCTCCACCTTCTCCTTCTTGGAGTCAGGGCCTTTGAAAGGTGTGTAGCCAGCCACCATCTCATAGATACTGCAGCCCAGGGCCCACCAGTCCACTGATGTCCTGTATGGAGTTTTGTTCAGGAGCTCAGGGGCCATGTAGGCTCCAGTACCAGCCTGGAGGAGAGAGAGAATGGTAGAAGGGGAAGTTTGAATATGAAGTACATCTATAAATATTTTTTACTTTGTTAGAAAGAATGTTGTGTTTTTATAAGTTATGTAAGTGGAAGCAATGAATTTGGACTTATGTGACAGTTCAGTGACATGAAAGATGCAAAGAGTGCATAACCTTGTTCCTGAACAGACTTAGAGAACAGAAAGAGGGTCTGGAAGGACAGACTGGTACAGAACACGTTTAAAACTGAGATACATAGCCTTCATACGTCCCTAATGAAAGATAGTCAGATAGGTCGGGTGCCTGGGTTACTAAAAGCTTCTAGTCTTTGCCATCTTCTCTTTCTGTCTCCCTTTGTGTAACTTTCACCTTTCGCTGTCTTGCTTACTCTCTCACTTCTCGTCTCCCTCTATGACCTCACACGCAGGCTCGGACCAGGAGCTTAATCCTAATGCTAAGCCTACTACCTGTCAAGAGTCGAGTGCGTCTACACACTGACAGGGTTGGCCAGCTAAAAAGGCTGGCCTTTTCTGGATGCTGTAGCCACCAGCAGAAATACATAACACCCAGACAACACGTAGCCAGGCACACACACACACACACACACACACTGCAAACTGGCATAGAGCCAAGAGCCTGCTCTTTGCTACTGCAAGTAAGTCCTATAAACGTCTTTTTTATAACATCCATATGTTTGCACAAGTGAAGTGTCATTATGAGGATTGTACAATGTCCTTTTGTAGCCACGTCAATAAGGTAACACCTAAAGATTTGTCAAATTTAGCATGACCTCAAACAATTCCTTCTGATGACACATCATTTAACAGGCTCATACAACTTCTGCAAAAATCATAAAAATTGTGTAGACTTCTGTTCTTTACTTTAACAGGTGTGACAAGACTTGGCCAGAGATGTGCCTTAATAAGCTCTTCTCATTGATTAGTGAAGACAGGATACTACAACTCTAATGACCAAAGAAGTTTGTAAAACCTTTTTGTCTTAATATTTACTCCCAGTGGCTTTTTGTAACAATATTCTATTCATTTGAAATGCGTGTATCTGATGGTAATCACTGTAACTTTATAAATAAAGAACCTGCACACTCCAGTCAATCAAAGGGACTAAGCGCTTGTTTAGCCCATCTTTTTGTGTGTGTGATCACACCGGTCATAGAATGATCACCACAATTAATCTGATCTTAGTTCAGGCATTTTCAGCCCAGTTAAAAGTCACCTTGTTTGCAAACTAACGTGTCTAAACATGTTCACCGTAGGTTTTTACCTGAATCTGTCAATCTAATCAGGGACAGACTTGTGTAATGCCCACTAAGAGGATTAGGGGACCAAAGCCAGCCTGTAGGAGGTTAGTCCAGTCATTCTGGCTGGCGGAGGAGCATCAGAGTATTGGATAATGAGCTTACTAAAGGTTCATGGAGGCAAGAGCTTACTCTTTGCTACTGCAAGTGAATCTAGAAGAAAGGTTTAGTGCAGGTGAGGTGTAATATATAAAAATAGAGGACAGAATATTTAAAAATAATGTTGTGTACACAGGGTGATTCTTGGATTCTTCTATCAGTATTTTTAAGGTTGTGGTCATTTTTGACAACACCTGACACATCTTTAAAGCTCAGTGAGTGATCTAAAAGGCTGTCATGATGTCACAACAACCTGTACTTTTGTATATTGTTGAGGGATCCTACATTAGATGCAAGAATCCCACCGTGCAGTCAATGCAGGGGTGTAATATCAAGCTAACCTCTTTGGTGACATGGTATCTTTTTACTGGCTATAGTCTTCATAAAGTGTTGTGGGAAAGCTTAGATTTATCAATTGCCACTTCAACAATGATTGGTTCTCCAAGGTCTCTGAAACAGCCCCTTCACAAAATAGTGACGTATAAATGGCCAGGCTATAATCTCACTGCTAAAGGATCGAATGTGTTATATAATGGATTCAGAGATTCTCATCGTACAGATCTTTAAGCAATCCTGTAATCCCTGTCTGGATTTAGAGTAAAAACCCCTCCAAGATTGACAGCCTGTCCAAGAGCCTCAGGAGTTCAGTTTTTGGCTTCAACCTCATCTTCAGTTAAGTGAACACAGACAGGGTGGATATGTAGACGAGGTGTCACCCAGCAAGAAGTGGTGTCTGTTTCTTTGATGTTTGATTTTTTTCTTTTACTGTTTGTGTCTTAGTATGTGCCGTCCAACCAGATAGATGATGACTAAAATCTTGATGATAATTTAAAGATCGGCTGCACATAACAGAATCAGGGGAGGATCCTGCCCTTTGGTGTGTGCAACTTCAAAGACTTTGAATAATAGATGAAAGGGCCCTTTAAGGCAGACATCTTTCACCACAGTGTAAAATCTTATTATGAGTCCCATTATCATTGATGACATCATTCCACCAGGTCATCTCACATTTACAGCATCCTAATGGCTTTCAGAGTGCAACTTAGTGCACTTCTTTATTGTGCCATTTCAACCAGAATATCACTGTTGTGTGTCCCTCTACTCACCATCTGAGTGACAGTCTTTCCTGGAGCAATCTCTATTGCAAGACCCAAATCTGAAAGTCGGCACTGGCCTTGGCTATCCAGCAACACGTTCTCTGGCTTCATGTCACGGTATACGATATCCATGTCATGCAGATGCAGAATGCCAGTGGTGATCTGCGCTGTGTAGTGGATGATGCGCTTCATCTCAATGCCCTTGTCTACACCCTTCCCATCATAGCCCATGTTGTAAATGTGGTACTTGAGGTCTCCTCCATTCATCAGGGTCATGACAAGGCACAGGTGGGTCTTGGTGTCATAAGCGTAACCCAAGTTGACTAGAAAGAGGCTGTTGACCTTCTCCAAGATCTGCTTCTCCAACAGGGCCATTTTCTCACCCTTCTTCTTCTTCAGTCGCTTTTTACACAACTTCTTGCATGCATACATCTGGCCTGTGTTTTTCACCTGAACTGCACAGACCTGAAGGAAGACAGAATATTTTGTTGAAAAGGAGGATTTGTTTGTAATCAATGTCCACACAGTTGTCTTTCAATTAATTAGACTCCATCTCCCACTGAAACAAAGCATGGTTGGGCGGTACCAGGCTGACCCAACGCTAGCATTAGAGAACCATAGGAACCATTCTGCTACAGTGATCAGAAGACTGAATTCTGGCTACTTTTTGAAAAGATTATTTATAGTTGGAGCCTTTCAAATAACAACATAATGTTATTAACGCTACTGGAATAATTCTTAGACGTCTAAACGGCTTCCAGCACTTCTATTGTATTTAAAAATTGTATTATTTTAGGTTGGATACTCAAGCTTGTTACTAAGACCTTGACTTAGAAAAGGGGTTCCTCAGGGTTCGATTATGGGCCCTTTGTGCATCTGGCATACAGGACAAGCATTCTCAAATCTTTTAAATGATTATCACAGCAATTTATTTTATTCAAGAGAATAAATACTACTTCATACTACTACTTTTTCTACTAATTTACACAATTACAGATCATTCATTATGTTCACATGGCAAGTTATCTTTTAAAACAGAGAATACCAAATCTTCTGTTAAGTTTCTGTTAATCAGTATTCGAATGATCACAACACTTTGCTTATGAAGATCATTGCTTCCTGCATCTGACTTTGTATTTCTTAACCTACTACACCAAAGCCAGGATTTTCTATTGACTTCAAATGATGCTGAATGCAACTAAAAGCAGTGTTAAAGATAAATTATTTGTCATAACACATGTTTCCACAGACTTTTGTAAAATTGTATGTTGCTCTTGCTTACCTCTCCGAATCCTCCTTTTCCCAGAGTTCTGAACTCATAGAAGTATTTGTCATTGATGGGCTGTTTCTCATACTCTTTCCACTGGAGGAATTTATCAAAGAATGGGCTGGTCTGGTAATCTGTGAAAGGTTTGCCTTTTAGAAAATCTCTTACACCTTCCTGGACTTTGCCTTTCATCACCTCCTCAAAAGTGGCATCTGTTACAGCCTTGCATTTGTCAGCAGGCTCCCCAGTTAGAAAGGACAGGAAGGTCTTCGAATCAGCCTTGCAATACTTGGTCATGATGCTTTGGCGTGCCTTGTCTTTTGTTGCACCTTCAGCCAGATCCCAGTCATACATCTCATCCAGAAAATCAGCAGCAATCTTATATTCGGGGGTCTTTGACAGGAATTCACGGAAAAACTTTTTGCCAATAGGCTGCCTTTCACAAAGCGATGTAAAGTCCTTGTCAATAGAACTTCTTATTGCAGCACATTGCTCAGGCTTGGGGAGAGACAAGCTGCGACGACGCTTTTTCATCTCCTTGTCATCACCGCCCTGGGCTTTTAGGTAGGCCGTGTTGGCCACCAGGTTGTCCAGTGTCCCCATGTCACACATCTTGGCGGTTGTATGTGGTCTGTCCCTGCTAAGTGACTGGGTTCTTCAGTGGCTCCCCAGGGATACCCTCTCACAACCGATGCAGCGTCTCTCAGAATGTGTGTCTGTGTGAGAGTGCTCCAGAGCCAGAGTGCAAATGAGCTCCTTCACCCACCCAGCCTACCTGCAAACCTAAGACACACTGACACACCCAGTAATTACTCATTTAGAATTAAATACCAGGGAGGGATTTTGGCTTAAGGATCTTTGTGTAGCCTATTCAAGGATGCTGTGCACGGAAAGGGAATCGTAAGCGGACTCTATCCTAAGAGGCTTTGTAGCCCTCTATATTTGTTCATGGTGTACGGTAGTCTCGGTAGTCCAATGAGTTCTGTTGACTATGCATTTAATGACACAGGAGACAGTAAAAGACACAAAAAGAAGCAGAAAATGTTCTGGAAAGGGAAAGACACCTTTAACATGGCCATAGTTTTGGAGGGCCCTTCAAAACCTGAATGTTGTTAGAAACTAGAGTAACACTGTAATGTTTGATTGGGTTTTTAAACATGATATTGTAGCATAAAGATAGAAAATAAGCCTTGAGCAGAATATTGGTAAGATATTGAGGTATCAATACAGTAAACAATGGCTCTACGATGTGGCAAAATCCTCATCTTCTTTATGTTCCTCCTCACAGTATCAACAGAACACTTACTTCAGAGAGCTTACACCTAATCTGTCTGCTTCTTTTTAAATGTACCCTTATTTTTCAGTGACTACTACCTTAACATGATAACAACTAGCTAATTCTAGCTAATATTATTACTATTTTCTTTATATCTCGTCCCCTTATCACTATAGAGTAAAATGTGAGTAAATGTACGTTTGGATGCATATAGATGCCTAAGATTTGTCTTAATGAAAGAGTACATTTGACCTAATACATTGGGTATTTGCAAAATGTTTGAATTTGTCAGGGCAGGATAATAGTGTACTCCAAAATACCATTTAACTCATTGAGTTGTTGTTTTTGTTGTATTCCTACAGTACACATCTTTTAAACACCCGGTAACAATGTGGCATTGGTTGTTGAAATCAAGAGTCAACACAGAGGCTCAGAGGATCAGATCAGTGTGGCAACAGAGCTCCTTTCGACTGGTTGGTTTATAGAAAGCTTGAGGAGTATGACCTCAATCATGTGACAAGACTGAGGTTAAACTGAGGACCTGTTACCTCGCAGTGATACTCCACACACAAAAGCAAAGCCAAAAGATATCAGGCCAAAAGATTTCTTTTCAAAGTTATCTAAAACACACATTGGCTTTCTATATCAATTTGTAGAGCCATCATATTGTAAATCTAGTATTAGACTGCATAAATAATATAAACTGTAGCCTATAGACTTATTTAGTTGACATATGCATTGCTGTTGCAGCACTTTACTCAAACCAGGCATGTGATCTTAATTTTTACTCAATCAAAGTGATTAATTGTCATTTTCCTTCATTTGTTGCTTTTGGCAGTGACCCTACTCTACAGTTATGGCGATGTAGGCTAATTCAGTCAGATAAACCTTGGATAATATTGGCTAATCCTTCCTCAAATTGTCTCAAGCTGTCAGTGACCTGCACAAGATCAAGGGCTTTGTGCTTGCCTTCAGAGAACTCCAGACTCAGACCTTTTGACTTACTGACAGAGAAGTGTAAATGGTGGAATGTTTTTAGGAAAGAAATCGCAGCAATCAATAAAATTAGATCACAATTTCCTCAGAGAAATGTTGATTTTTGAAAGGAAATAATAGAAATGCAAGCAGTGACCCAGAACCTTACACCTTAATATATTTCACCAAGCTATAATTTTAAATTCAAAATTGCATAAAAAGGCGTCTTGCCAGTTTTAGACCCCTGCTGTAAATGTGGAATCTGTCAAATGTCAGCCATGTTGTAAATGGATCATAGTGTCAGTAAAGCACTTAAGCCTCCTGAGTGGATAAAAAGAAGCCATAAGTTTCATCTTTAACGGGGTCAGGGAAGGCAGCAAGAGGTAATCTGAGAGCTCACATGTCCCTCTATGAGTTTCCCATTCACTCTACAGAGGATCCCTGCTGAGTTATGTAACCGGCCCATCACGCATAAATGTATGCTTTCAGAAAATATGTATGGAACCAGTCACAAAATATGGGATAAGGAATTAAAATGGTTAAATATTAATTGAGCGGATGTACACGCGGAAGAGAAATTTCTGTTTCTCTTCTTCTCTTCTCAGTTTTAGATGTTTGATCTCTGAGCAGCCTTCTCCTTTAACCTTGGGAGGATTAGTCTGTCCCAAAGAGGGAGTAAAGGTTAAGATGAGTGAAGCATTCTTACTCGATCTCCCACATGGTCAGCTACGTGGTCTTTATGTGCGTTGGCTCCATCCTCTTATATCCTCTCTCAAGCTTTCCTCAATAGGAGGCAGTGGACGGAAAGCATTCCCAGTAGATTAGCGATGAATTACAGATCTTTGAGGGGAGCCGGATCTTATGGCTCCGCTCCTGTCTAAGAGCCGGCTCTTATTTGTTGGAAGAAATAAATGTGCAACATTCTTCATCTCCAGTACATTGAAAAATAATGTCAGACTGAAGGTTAAAAATTGTTATGTCAAGAATAACTATTCCAGCTGTATAACAAAAACAACACTCTATTAATTAATTAATAACAGTTAAATAGTATTGTTAATAAATAATTACACAACTCTATACAGAGTTTTATCAGATCAGAGATCAAATGTTCTGAAAAGAGGAGATGGGCACTCTACCAAATTACCGCCTGGCAGTGAGTTGGATCAGATTGCAGGTAAGGCTTCCACATAGAGCAGGAGGACCAAAACGTTCAGAGAGGGTTTGATAGGGATACCGGATTTAGAGGGTCAGGTGGGGTTTACATTGTGCACAATCTATGATTAGAAATGGTGCAACCCATGCAGTCCCTGAAGAAAGCTGCACAAGTTAATAAGGATGTTGTCAACATCTGGTTGGCATCAGGATGGATGGATGGATGGATGGATGGATGGATGGATGGATGGATGGATGGATGGATGGATGGATGGATGGATGGATGGAT
>JAPMOB010239436.1:0-16273 GCA_029875015.1 Lepomis gibbosus | reverse complement strand
CTGGTAACGAGTTACTTTTATTACAGAGTAATTCAGTTACTAACTCAGTTACTTTTTGGAACAAGTAGTGAGTAACTATAGCTAATTACTTTTTTCAAGTAACGTTCCCAACACTGGTGATTAGGTCATGGCACTGGGCCAACATTAATGGCATGAAATAGTAACTTCAAGTAGCACAAAGAAAACTGATTAGAGGTGAAGTAAAGCTAACAACTTCAACGGGTCCTACTTGACAGAATATCACATATATATGACAGAATATCACATTTATAGAGAGAAAAAGTTTACAGGTACAATGTCAGAGCTAGTGAAGCAAACCAGAACCTTATAGACCAGGATGAGTCATCTGCTTTACGTGTGCCAGTACAATAAATCACATAAACTGCCTCGTGTTATTACAGAGGTGCCAAATATGATATTTAAGGCTGAGGCTGCTCAATAACTTTTCCAAATAAAACAATATATGTCTTACTTTACAGTATGTTGTATTCTTTTGTATTTAATTTATCCTGTTGATATTATACATTGATTTTATTGCACTGGCATCAACAGACTTCATCCTGCCCATTTTTGCAGAAGGAGTAGACATTCAATGGTATGTCCTTGTGTTTTTGTCAAATAAAGGTTTAAATATTAGAAAATGACCACTAACCCTAATAAATGTAGTCATTTTACTTAAATGAGTATGTCAACAGTGCAATAACTAAAAGGTTTACTCTCTTAAACTGGACTCACATGTTTCGCAAAAGCAACGAGAACAATAGCATTGATCAGCAACACAGTTTAACCTTTGCAGATATAACTCTGAAGTTTGTGTCTGCTGTTTTAGTCATGGCTATTTGGGGCCACAGTAAGCAGTGCCAGACACCTGTCAGTGGTGTTGCAATCCTCCATTATCCTCTCAGCTCAGATGCTGCTGTGTGTCATGTGGAGTGTAAAAGAGAACAGCAGTCAATAAGCTGCTGGTTCAGAAAACTTTCACACACAAACTGAAATACATAGAATGACCAGGATGCAACAGGGAGCTTTAACTTCAAAGTGGAGTTTACAATCACAGATAGAAACTGAAGTAGCCCAGTGGGTTTTCTTAATGTCCTATTAAACAAACCTGGCAGCCCAGCAAAATAAACAATGTGTGAAAGCAATGTTAAAATTCATGAAATGGACTAATATAGCTGAAATTATGTGAAAATTGTTGCACCAGTTGCATCATTTATTTGATGTGTAATTCAAGTGTGAGTGTGTGTTTTTTTTATTTATTTTGGCTTCAACTGTTGGACCTTTTTTAGGCATTGTATGTTTTTTTGTGTATGAGATCAGTTCTGCCAGTAAACTCAAGCACTGTAGTCATAAAATGTACAAGGCAAAAGGCACTTTTTATCTTAAAATACTGGTTTAACTTTATGTTCACCAACATACATGTGTGATTGTACGGGTGCATTTTATTTCATACACATACATGCATATGCAATGACATGATGCAATAAAACATGGTAAAATTCATATTTGTTTGTGGATGTGGTCTCTCTGGAGAAGACTGCAGGCTAAACGTTTTCTTTTATACAGTATAGCAAAGGTTATGTCATAGAATGCCCAACTGTAATGACACAGCTTGAGATTATTGAGAATGATGGAAATCTGCGGTCATAATAAAGGCAGTGTGGGATACAAGCATCCTTAACACTTCCAGCAGATAAACTGTTTGAAGCAACTACAGGAAATAACAGTAATGCTCTTTTGTAGACTATTTTTCAAACAGTCAATACTCATGAGTTATTCATGGTAATTTTGAAAGTACACTCTGAGTAAATAATGAAAAATAATGACTTTGTAAGGCATAAAATACAAAATGTACCAATGGCTTGAAGGCTGTAAGTGGAATACATGGATGTTTTCAGAAATTAATTTGTTTCCTGTCTTACTCAGTGTTAGACAAAATATCTATTTTATTGGTGTACATTGAGTTAGCCTACCTTACCTCAGACACTGGAAGCTGGGTAAATCGTTAAAGACACATTGTATGCACAGGGATCAACTTAGCGAAATCCATCCGACAATCAAAACTGTGTGATCAAAAGCTCCAGAAAGAGCAAGTTATTCCTCTTTTCCACCAAAAAAAGAACTGGTTCGGAACTGGTGCTGGTTCAAAGTTGGTTCAAAGCTGGTTCAACTTGCGAACCCTCTCCTAACCTGTTTGTTTTTCCACTGACTAAAGAGCCCAGCGAACGACGTCATTACGTCACTGTGTATGTGGTAAAAGAACGGTTCTAGTCCAGCAAAGAGTTGGTGCCACTTTGGAACAAGTTTTCCTGGCCGAGAACCGGTTCTTTGGCTGTTGAAACACAAAGAACTGGTTCGTGAGTAGGCACCAGCTCCGAACCAGCTCTCAAAATGCTTTGGTGGAAAAAGGGCTTTAGTGGACCCGGAGTTGAGATTGGCTACATTCAGACTGCAGGCCAAAGTGACCCAAATCCGATTTTTTTGTTCATGTGTGACTCAGATCTGATCTTTTTATGAACAGTGTGAACAGGCCAAGTCAAGTCAAGTGATCTTTTCCAGTTTAGATTGGGACCATTTTTATATGTGATCCAAATCTGATACAGATCAGATCTTTTTAAAGGTGTCCTGAGTCTGGACACTCAGGTCGGAATTGACCCTTCGCTAAGCCACGCTCCCTTTAATTACTGTTGCTCAGTCCGACAAACTGTCGGGACCTGTCAGACCTGTGTTATCACAGTGCTGCCAAAGTCTATTACTGCACTCCCTGGAGAAATATTGTCTAATTTTTCGAAAAAGCGATCTCAGAAATAAGCAGACAATTTTGCAGTTGCATTGCGCATTTGAAGGTTGAATTCAGGCTATCAGGCTGACGTGAAAAAAAATAAAGACAGAAGCTAAAGCCTACCGATCAGAGTAAAAGTGAACTGGCGTATTATTATTGACTATTGAGAAAGAGGACAACGATATTAAGGACCAACACTGATTCTGTACAGTTGGGTAGGTCTTTATTCACAATTACACACTATTACAATTATTAATAAGCAGAACAGTAAATCTTTACAACGTTACATTCAGTAGTAAGTGAGGCAGCGTTAGCTAACTAACATTACATTAGAAACAATAGACAGCCTACATTTTCCTGTTTTTGTTTTAGGTTTTGGAAAGGGAATCCTTTCAACATCTCTGGGTAGTGACTGTAACTATTAAAAGTGCCCCGGGAACAGAGTTTCACTATATCTTGCAAAAATACAGCAAAAAAAGCTGTACAATGACTCCTTTTACAAACACAGTTAGAGTGAGTCCTATACTGCGCTGTTATTGCCAGCTAAGTATTCGTGCTGTGGCTTAGCAAAGGATCAATTGTTGCCTTTGGTCACTTCAGAGCAGCTGTTGTCACAGTTCTGCTGTAGACGGAGCCTCTGTGAACGAAAAAAGCTGCAAAAAGCCATTATTAAACACGTGGCTCTCTTTCTTCTCTACCTTGCTATCATCTGTTCACAAATTCCCTTTCGTAGACCTGAAAATCCACCGGACCGCAAGGTCTCTTCTGAGTTATGTGCATGCTACTCCGTGCTGACATAGTAGAGAGAGAGGGAGACAGTTGTGGGGCATATGAGTTGTACAGCACCAAAAAACGTAATGAAAAGAACAGAAAATTGTGAGCACTTGTCAGAATTCGGGAGAAATGTGATTTGTGAGAGGATAATGAAAAACAGGAGTCTCTTGTCAAAATTGGGAGCGTTAGCAAGAAGGAGCTAACCAGAGCTAACCTCTGTGGCTCCTTGTTTGCTTCTGTATGACAGCGTGCTGTGTGACGTAGTGTTATTCTTCTGCACATGCGGGTCACTTTCAGGCCGCGGAGAGTTCACACTGGAGTGTGATATGGGCCACATTTAAGCAATAATGTGAACAGTCAAACAAAAAAAATCTGGTAAAAAACATCGGAATTGAGCATCAAGGCCTGCAGACTGAACATAGCCATTGTTTTGTAAAAGGGGGAAACACTTAGTTTTTATCAAATCATCATCACTATTATATTTACATGTTGTACTGAAGCTAGCCACCAATTGTATAGAGAGAAAAGCACAAGTGAAAAAGTATAAGGAGTGGATTGTGAACAGTGAACTGTGTGTTTATCTACTTTAACATAAGCTGCAAACGATAGCAATGTCCAGGTAACAATCTTCCTACCTCCAGTAATGACTGGGACTTCCCGTTATTCGGAAACCCCAATAGTTAAAAAAATGTCCATTGGAACAAAAGCACATTTGTCCGACAGCCTGTTATCCCAAAAACAAATGCTCATTGCTCCACAGGACCATTGCTACGAAAATGCATACTCCTCCTGCAGAGTTGTTAGTTCAGTGACTGCTGGCCCTGTCCATGGTGCTGAATTGGGACACTTACTCTTATTATTGTTTTGGAGCATCGGACAAGCCACTCTCCATGTGACTTGCAAGCTTTCTGAATCTTGTTTCAAGGTATGATCGCTGGTTTGACAAAAGGAGCTAAGCACAATTGCTTAATCATTTTTGGTTTCTTTTTGTAGTGTATACCCATTAGTTTTTCATTGATCAGCCAGTCAGGTCATTTCAGTTTGTAAATAATTCTGCTGCGCCTCACACATTACATGAGCCAAGTTTACATATCTAATATCAAACATGTTTGACTTTGTCAGAGCAGCCAAGATGACAAAAATACTTACCGGTAATTAAAGACAGCTTCAACTAAGGTTTTGATCAGCTGGCATTTGAGCTGACAAAATCAGCAGTTGTCTGGAGGAAATGGTGCTTACTTCTGTACAAAATCAAAGACTCAGTTTCAAAAATTACTAAAAACTTTCGAGAATTTCGGTTAATGTGCCACTGTTATTTAAACCATATATTTTTTGTGCTAGAATGCAATCTTGACAGGTAAAGCAACAATAGCTAAAGGGGCTTAGTGAACAGTCAATTACACAACCAAAATGATTAGATTTAAGACATAGTTACAAAGCTACTTTACCATGAGGATAATCTCTTTGAGAGGCTGCATACATTCAGTGAGCACAGCTGGTCCTTAAACTGCTAAATCATAATGGAATCATAATGTATACAGATATCTACACCCATATTTTAGAGACAATGATTTAAGGATTTGGAGTGAATTTATTCAGTTTGTGTGCTCTGGTAGCCGAGACTAGACTAGACACATACATGTTTACAACAGTAAACAAGATAAACAGCTACTGTGTATCTAGCTCTCATCAGTAAACAGGTTAAATAGTGTGGTAGTCAACCAGAGGACCTCTATTGTGAGCAGCTGACCTGTCCTGGATATAATCCTTAAATAACCTGACCTCACTTTCTACCCACAATCCTTCAGCCTTACATCTAACTGCATCCTCTTATTCCCAGGTGACCCTAGCACTGATCTATGAAGGCAGAAGGCATTATCTGGCCATCCTGGATTTCCACAGTAGTGACAAGACTTTTCTCTGCAGACTGGCGGGCTCCCTGGCCTCAAGTGCCCAACAAAAACAGATAAGAAGCACAAGTGAGCGTCTTTGTATTGTATCCAGTAACTAGTAATGTCTTTCATTTAGGGTTTGGCTGATTTCTTTCTTTGATCAGACAAAGAGTGGAGTTTCATTCCAAGAGGAAACAGCCAACATTTGCAATATCTGACACAAACAAGACACAAAGTATTGGCAGGTTATAACAGAGATTACATCTGTTTTTGATTGAATTTGTAAACATGTGCATAACAACAGTATGGGTGTAGTTTTTAGTAGTTTATTAACTTCCATGTCATTGTTTGAGTTTGTAGTCAGCAAATTATGGTGTAATTATATTTTAATGATCTGGTACTAAAATAAATTATGAGGTGCAATAATTTACTTACCAAGTAATTATAAGCACCTCCTAATTAAAATTATTAAACCATAACTACTTTTTAATTCCCTCAATAAATACAGAAATGGTTGTTGTTTTTCCCCATGACTAGATTTTTGTACCCAAATTATTTGAATAAGAAAAAACTTCAGAAGAGCATTCTTTTTGGGCTGTGATCTTGCTGCAAAAATACAATGATGATGGTATTCTAATATTAGCTTTTTTATACTCATTCACAGCAACTATTTTGTAATAACAGCTGAATCTCCCATAACATTTTAAATGGCTTGTGAACAGGCATCAAGCAGAGAAAAACAGATAATAAGGCCTTTTCTATGTAACACTTCAGTAGTAATCTCATCCCATCATGCAGCAGCAATGCGGTCATCAATTTCTTAAACCTTGCAAAAAACACACTATTAATCTTACACTACGCCTTATTTAATTAACAGTTTGGTTGTACATAATCACTGATATTCTAGAGCCTTGGAATGTAGTTGTTACACTCCTTCACATACACAGAAATACACACTCATGCATAGACACAGTTCCATATTGCACACACAAACAACATATACTGTATGCGCATGCAACAGAACATTAACACAAAGAAACACACCATTTACTATAGCACCTTCATTACCCGTCTACACAACACATCCTATTACCATTGTTTTGCTCTCTTTTTTCCATTATGTTCTTTGACATCGTTTGAAATACCAATGTGAAATGAGTTTTAAATGTGAAAATGTCCCACTGAAAACAGCTGAAAGTGTCTACTAATAATGGATTCATAAATCAAATTTGTGTAGATAATATATCAGGGTAATTGTCTTTTCTAAATTGATTACGCCAGTTATTCACACCTGATTTCTCTCATAAAATTGTTTGTGTAATAAGTCATACGTATATGCAATTCTAATGATACAGATTGGGTATTTAGTTTTGCTACCCGTCTCCAGCTCAAATCTGTTCCTAATTCCCAGGATCAGCCTATGCAGAGGTGAAGCAAAACCTCACGCTGATACCAACTGTCAATATCGTCAAAGTGTTTGATTCTACCCTGCGATAGCCTTTATCATAATTAGTTTTCTATCTGCTACTCCCCTCTTAGATTCCAGGTCAAAATTATTGATGCTGGCAAATTCAATGACTATCTTGTGAATTCCCTTTCTCAGAAAATAGCCCCCTTTTTGTTGCCATATGAGTGAATAAGCAAGTCAAGTCAAGCTAGTTTTTACAGGCTGGCTGTGTAGGTGGGAGCTGCTATGACTTTTACTGTGCTGAAAATAAACCTGCTCATTCAGAGTAGCAATTACTGTGTCATTATCTTGGCCTCGCAATTATGCCCCCTTTCTCTCTGTACTTATTATTACAAAATAGTTTCTGGCAGCGTCCTTCATATCATAAAGGCACATTCTGTTTAGTTTGGCACCTTTCTAAAATACGACAATAAATAGTTAACTTTGTCCACAATGGTAAATGATTCATAGGAAATATAGTGTAGATGGGTTTTTCCTTTTTTATGTAAAACATAAAAAGCCACTTTAGCAGCCACAATCTGTTGTGTTCTCAGTTGTAAACTAACATCTTCATACAACGACTACAGAAGTTGTTTATAACTAGTGTAAATTAAATCCCTCCTTTCAGGCAGCCGGCAACTGAGGAAGCAGAAGAAGAGAAAGAAAAAGAAGAAGACACAGCAGTTTGTTGTTTCAGGGTGCTGAATTAACTGACTTGACTTTTTAAAAAGTGCAACCGGGACCACTTACTCATTTATTTGATTGACATATGCAATAACCTGTAGCACTGGAAATGGCATTCAGCGTACAAATTTTAACACTGACAAGGGACTTTTCATTGTGGAGCTCCAGTCAGATAGAGGTGAAAATAAATGAAACTTTTAAGACGGAATACACCAGAAGACAGGAAGACAGTAAAAGGCAGTGATGCATCATCCATTAAAGAGACAAAAACCCTCGGGGTACAAATTCTGCCTATGTATCAATGTTACTGATACAGTAAGACGTAAAGGTTATTGTAATGGTGATTTCACCCATTACCTACTCAAATCAAGCCATGAGGGTAAAAAAGGCAAACCATCCACCCACTGGAAGGAGAGGACAGAGGAGGTTGGTAACAAGCCTCCATCGACCTCATTAGGTCGTAGGGAAGCTCCAACCTAACAACAGGTCTTGTCTCTTGTGGGGCCCCATACTGCACATGCAACCTTGGCTACTTTTCCATTACAACCCAGGAAACAGTTGCACACATATGAATAGTGGCAGGGGTGTGCACACACAAACATCATTACCCAGCATCTGTGCTCTTGATTTTTCTTGATATACCTTGCCTGCTCAGCAGTGTTGCTTAACAATGTACCTGTAAGCAACACCTGCATTGTTTAATTTTTTTTTAAAGAGATAAGTAAAACATAGATTTTCATGTCTGATTGATGTCTGAGTTTATTGCACAGTCTTCTCAGGCAGTTTATAACCCTGCCAATTCCCACATTGACCCGGATGGCGCTGTTGGCCATGGTGAGACCAGAGATGCAGCGACGCAGGCAGATTCTTTGCATGAATGATTAGAAGATCCATAGCATTGGTACTGACATTAGCCAAATATAACACCACACCACCGTAGTATTATCACCCGCTTAGAAAAGTCATGTCCCCACAATTAGCCCTCAGTCCCCACAATTAGGTGAATTTGTTGCCTTACTTGTCCTGTGATGAAAGTGTCATCAGCTGAAATAATTGCAGGAAAGCTGTCTGCTTAAATTAATTGTGGACATACTGGGCTACATTCAAAGAGAGAGGAAGAGGAGTATAACCCAAAAAAATGTCAGTGACCAGTGAGTTAATGTTTAAATAAATTGAACAGGTGATTTAGTTCATATTGTATAAAAATCCTCTCCCCTTTAAAAAGTGCAAACATTACCATCAATGAAAAGTTTCAGTCGTATCACTACTTTTTTGTCGGTATCACTAATTTGCAGATGCACATTCAGGAAACTGTGATAGCATGCTACAAGCTAATCAGGCCAATCAAACTATGTCAGTCCTTCTTTAAGTACAAATGAGATTTTGGAGGATAATGTTTGTATGTGTGAAATTTCCTGTAACGTGTCAAAATCTGATTCTGAGTAGCTGCTTTCACCAGTTAGGACACCACTCAACTAGATTACAGTAGGACTTGAGATGCAACAAGTGAGTGTGCAAAAAGGTCACATGGCCAGATGGATTGGTAGTGACAACACAAACCACATTGTTGTCTTGTGGTTGTCTCTTCTGCCAGGCATGTATAAGAGATGTGTTTTGTTTTTTTATTTGCTTTCAAGCTGCTCTGTGATAAGGGAGAGGTGTGCAAGAGGGAATAACCCACCAATCCACAATTCAATTACTAAGGTAAGAAAGATTAAATTGCTGAATTTTGAGTGTTTGATAGAATATAACAAGATCTAACTGCTCCCAGGTACTTTTCAAAAGTAGTGATTAGCAGGGTCTATTATGTAGGAGCTTTCTCCTAAATGCTTAAATGGCTGAGGTGATAATGAATAAGCTAAATCTAATAATATTAAATTGGTGATCGGAATTGGCCTATAAACCCAAATGAGAGGCTGCCTACCACTGCCACAACACTTCTTTCTAGAAAACACAAGATACAGTACACCTCAGTTTGTCCATGGGAAACCTATTGCAGACACAATGAGCATCCCACTGGAGTTGATCACTTAGCTGATCTGAGTTTGGAAATGACTGCTTATGGTTTTAAGTAGGGGATTGGTGAGAAACATTGGTATAGAACCAAACATCTATTCCAGAAAACCAAAACAATGAGTTAAAAGTGGTCACAAGCTTAATACAACTGCAGGTTTGGTCGTTAATTTTCCGTGGGTTAGGCACTATGAGCAACCGTTTCCATAACTAGGATTCATTTGATTCCATATTAATGTGAAAATACTAGCTAAAGATGCTTTAAATCTCTAAATTTAGTTTCAAACTCCAGAGTTTTTCTCTGACCTATAGAGGTTGTCGGTGCACTCCTTGGCACCTTGGCACTTGGTTTTGTACTGTACTTAATAATATTCTAACATTGTCAGCACAGCATTATAATAACAGTTAAGGATAGAAATTAACTCCTTCAACAGAAGTGACTAATCACCTTGTTTAGTATTACCCACCTACTAACTCAGTAAATCAATCAAAACCTTGGTGCAGATTATTTAAAAGTTATGGTTTTGTAGTCTTTGCTATTTTCAGAGATTTGCAGATGCTATGAGCATTTGATTGGAAAATAATTCATCAAAGCCAAGAGTAAAAGGTCATACAGACAGCAGCATCTATACTTGCTTTGTTCACAAAACAAAAGACTCCCAACCTCTTGAGGAAAATGTTAAAGCTTGCCACTGAAGGGCTGTTTAGTACAACCCCAGCTTATACTTAGCACTTGACACAAGAGGTTGAAAAATAATTGTTCAAAGTGACACATGAGTCATCACCCCACTTCATCTCACTTTCATCTTAAAAGTTTTGGCCTTTAAAAGGCTGAGTCTCAGGGATGAAAAAAAGAGCTTTTGAGTGAGCGGTGTAAATGATTTTTCTTTCCACACCTTAAGGGTCTGCGTGTGTCAGGCACCATCTGCCGGAGTCAAAATCTAGATCTAGAGAGATACTTCGATGGACTTAACATTCCCGTTTCAGGGTATTTAGCCCAAAGACACTGCAGCAAGATAAGTAGGAAGCAATTTCATTTTGCCTGTTCTTTTCTTTCTTTTTGCTTTATCTATTAATCCTCTATCTTTCCCCTCTCTTCTAATAGTTATCCTGTTGATCGCTGCACATTGTCAGTTAACCCAATGGTCCAGACTGTTCACTGGAAAAATCAAGGAATTCCCCTGTGGATCTGGAAGTAGTTTTTAAGACATTTACCTCTGATATTTTATTAGGCTTTACAAGAGACACAGCCAATTAGGACATCCCCCGTCCAATGTGCATGTGTGTCTATATGCAGCACACATGCTTTCATGCACACACATGTGGCTGTACAAAAGGGTGTCTTATATCTTCTGACAGTGTAGCCTAACTGTAGCTAAAGCACTTTCACACCTCTCAGGAGAATAGTGTGTGTGTGTGTGTCTGTGTGTGTGTCTGTGTCTAGCTCCACAGCCAATGAGTGAGATACAGAGGTTCACTGTTCTTTCTACGCACCCTGAGTTTTGACTGCCTGTTGCTCAAGCTTCAAACGCCAAAGACCAATGGGCTGTTTTTCAAATTAAAAATGTGTGATGATGAATTTCTGTCCCGCAGAGCATTAGTTGTGTGGAAGCTATTTTGGTCTGCTTTTAACAACAAGGTGGACACTTTAACAACGTTGTGTATTTGCTTGTACATGCATTCTAAATATAAAGATGCATTTGTGAAGATGTTAGTGGTATTCAAATGGTATCGTAAATGGAAAGAATACTACAGCAAAAGAAATACAGTAGTGTGTGTGTGTGTGTGTGTGTGCGCTCACGTCACCATGTAACTACTGTAGGCATACATTTAATGTGATTGCAAATATAGTGTTAGTGTTCCTAAAAAATGAATTCAATGGCACACAACAGCAAACAGAGCCTACATAACACCTCATAAAAACCATATACGCGCACCACATACTTCTTTACACTTATTACTCAATATATAATGCACCATACTGTTTATATACACCATGTGGATTGATATGTGATGTGGACACAATATCAATGTACAGACAGACCAATGACATAACTTTCTCAGCATTTACTGTACCTGGAAGATAACCATTTCATAATGGATCTCCTATTGGTTTCTGGACTTAATTGGCTCCTCCTCCCTTTCAGTGATGGCCCTGGTCCCTAGAGTGTTGACATATATGCTAGGGAATGGGTTTCAGGAGATATAGAATATAGGCCAGTTGGATACATTTATGAAGATCCAATACAATTAAATAATTTACTTGTCAAAACAAAATGGGGCTGCTGAGCCACGTGACCACCGGACACACACACTGTAAGATATACAGGAGGAACTGTACTGGTGTTTTGGAGCTGGTGGACAGCCACGTGTGCCTTATGCAATATTTCGGAGATATATATGATAACACCTTGGCTAGTTAGAGCAGTCTCACTGTCTGTGATTTGGAGGCCATTTTGAACTTCCAGTTAATGTGCATTAGGTTCTGGTAAAAAGGTAAACCACACGCAAAGGTCACTGAAGCTCCTGAGTTCATTTCTTTGCCTTGTTTGTTTATTCTGGTTCCTGCTAAGCTTTTTTAAAATTCTGCTTACATTGACACAACTGTAGGAAACATCAGATGCTTTTTAACATTCTGGGTCTGCAGTGAGAGGCATGTTATCCATGTTATCTGTGGACCTTCAAAATGTACGGTTTAACTTTTCTGAAAGCATCACAAATAATAAAAAGCATGCAAGACAAGAATATCTAATCATTAAGGCATTGAGGACTATTCATTATTAAAAATTTACTCCCCTTTTTCTCAAATGTGTAATGCCCCACTGCTATCTCTACAGCGAACAGAATTAAAGATATAAAAATACTGTTCAGTTTACTTTGTGCACAATGTGTGTCTTCATAGCATCTTGTAAATCTGTTAGTGATGCTTAAATATTAAACAATATGGTACTTTATTCCTATGGTTCTTTTGGCACCACCTCATTCCAACCGGGATTTCTCTGGGGAATGGCTTTCACATGTGTCTGTTTGATAAATGAGGTTGTGATTGAATGGATCAAATTTGGGTGCCAGAAAGCTGTAAACAAACAACATTTGTTTGGGTTTGTAATTGGACTTAATAAGCACAGGCTGCGACACGGTGTTGTTTTTGTTGAATCCATGTCATCTCGCTTGGGAGCAGTGTGTTGAATTCAAATGTCACTATTGACTGACCTGCTGCATCTCTTGATTTGAAGTAGTCTGTGTCACACAGCTGGACCTGACAAGCGCTGCATCAGGAAGCTCTGGCGAAGCCGTTTTCCTCACAACAAGGTGTGAAAGATAAGAGACAGGAAGGTGTAGACTCCATATGGATGAACAGTGTGTCTGAAGACTGTCACAGCAAACGGACACAACATCCAGCCTCCGCAAATATCTTGGTATTTAATTAAAGATGCTTTCCCTTGGGGTTAGCTCTTCACTCTTCTCTGATATGAATGCATTTATGTTGTTAATTCTTCCCAAGTGGAGTTATAGAAATAACTAATTTGCTCAGCTGTTATGATTGACAAGGGTTGAGTTACCCAGAGATCCATACATGATGACTTATAGAGCTGCTGCTAAACAAATTTAAAAGCATTTATATTTTTTAACTGAGTCATGAGTGATTTTTGAGTTGATATTTTGCAGTGGCTTGGCACACAAAAAATTCTTTCCATTTTGTCTTCAATTATTACTGACTTATTAAAAGCTATAGCTGCAGCTATCAATATTGGCATCATCATCATTTTCTGTAATAGGCTATGTTATTTGGAAAATAACAAACTTCGGATAAGGTTGAATAATGATCCCAAAGAAAAGATACTGCAAACCTGAAGTAAAGGTTGGCCAAACACACACATCTCAGCAAATTAAAACACCATAAATCATAAAAACGGTCACTATAAATTTTCTGTAACCTACCACAGATATGCTGTTAGCCCTAACAGGTTTATCAGGAGAGCTGCAGATAAACCGTCCCGTTTTTTCCCACCCCCGTTATAGTGCTTGTTGTTAACTTGTTAAAGCTGCTCAGTGAGTGTTGATAGGATACAGGACGGCTTGTGCAGCCAGAACAGCCGTCACCTGCTCTGCACGATGTGCTGTGGCAAGGACGCACATGCAGCCTCTAGACAACCCAGCACTAATTACAAACTGAAAGACGCACACGTATCTGAAATCAGCGATTAGTGGGTTGGAAAAGACAGTTGTTTACAGGCACACTGCCACATCTCTAGAATTCAACTACAGCTCATTTAAAGCACTTTTTTCTGGGCTAGATTACGGCGGAGGGAAAATCTTGGCTTTCATTTAATTTTCACAAAAGGGTGTCCAAACATCAGGTATACAATTAAATCGTCTTTATCTGTGTATGTGACACGCGCACTCTCCCCTATTTACAGAAACGGACTCCAAGCATTTAGAATTGGATAAAATGAGCGTTAGAGTGAAGCAGAAAATTGTCTTCCAACGCAACGGCAAATTCACCTTGAAAGTTAATATTTCAGGAATCACACCCAATAAATCACTTTTTATTATCCGAATCTCTCAGGCTGAGCTGGACTACTGGTCTCTGCAGGATATAAATGTATAGTTTAGGTGCAATATTTAGGGCTGGACACTAGCCTTTTTGAAGCTGTTTTCAAGTTTTGTCACATACAAGAAACAATTGCCTTACCTTCACGCCATAAGTTTGACTGAATTTTTGTTTCTACAGTCACCGACTGTTAAATCCAAGAGCATCCACAGTTAGCTCCAAGTGTATCCTTCATATGCTTCACACATTGTTTAGTCTTCATAAATGAGCCGAGTCGGTGCAGCGGCTCGGGTGCGAGCCATTACAGTAGTACAGGCTGTTCGGAAGGAACTGTAGCCTACTGGTGAGAGCCAAAAATACATACATACAAAAAACTGCTTCGAATCAGTAACTGTCTCCTGCGTGTTCAGCGAAACCCTCGAGGAATGCTTTTCTTGAGTTTCGGTGTTCAGATAAGTAAAGCAGAGGTTGAAACTGTGCGTTTTTGACTGGTGTCCAGGAGCGTTACGCACGGAGTTACCTTCGGTACTGACGAGGCAGGAGACGAGGCGACTGTAAAGAACTGTGGAAAATCAAGGCGGGGTTACATCTCTTTAAACCCTGGCAGGGACGTAGGCTATGTTTCCGTTACTGTCACCGGCATGGGTGAAACCTTAGCGCGTGTTTTCCTCACATTTTCCGGAGTTTTTGGTGATTAGAAGCTGAGTAATGGAAAAAAAGGTACACATGTGGACATAAAGTATTTTATCCTCTGCAGGAGAGAAATTGTTTGGTTATAACTGAGCACACATTCAGGTTATGGCCTGTAATAGACTTGCGTGCAAGACGTGGAAAATTAAAGAAACTGGTGGACCAGTAGTATACTGTTCCCTGTGGACAAGCAATGAGAAACAATGTACCATGGATTTCTATGATACATAATTTATTCATTATTTATTTTGACCAGCAGATTTGAGTTGCATGAGCATCCACCACAAATTATACCAATCAGCTGCCTCAGACTGTGCAGATAAAGACAAGTTCATACCAGGAGAAGAGCAGTTTGATAACTAACGTAACAGCCTTGCATCAGGACTCATTTCTCCTTGTTTCCTTGCACTTGACTTCATCCCAGGTGTGAAAGATCACAAAAATTGTTGGGTTATTTTTTGTAAGAAATAACACAATAGCATTTTTCACATGTTGTAGCATTGGGTTTATGTCTGTAACCAATGTGGTTTGTTGTGTCTGCATCCTCCTGGAAAGCAGCAGAGTTGCAGTAATGTTACATATTGTAAATCTCATTTTTTAGAGCTATACAGTTATGTGTGTTAACTGTAGATTTTCAGCGGTTATTTTCAAGGAGCTCATGGGTGGTTTATGTTATAAATTCCTGCCAAACAAGTTAATCAAAGTGTGAACATTTGTTAAAATGTCCTATGGTTTTACATCATATTGCTCTACTCCTTCACACAGGTGAGACTTAAATAGGTGTTTTTGTTAAAGCACAACCTAGCTAATATATGGAAACACAATACGGTATAATCAATAGAGTGCCTTGTTTTAATTAGAAGATAAAAAGAGGGCAAGTGCTGAACTGTTCTGTACTGTCTAGTAAGATTAGCTGACCAGCGTTTTAGCTGTAAACTATATCCATTTAAATAAAAAAGTAATCAAAGATGGTAGGCAAAGCATTATAATAACTTGAATGAACAATGGAATCAATGCCAAAAAGCAGTTAAATAAATAAAAATATATTAATGTTTCTAGGATTACTGGCAGAAATGTAAAATAAGTATATTTACTATGAGTAATGTATTTAGGTACTTTGTTTGAGTATGTTATATTGGGTATTTCCATGTTGAACTATACTGAAGTACTTCTTCCCTACACAACAGAGTTAGAATGTAGTTTTTACTCCCCATATGTGACGTCTGTCATTGCTGATTACCTTGTAGATAAACATTTAACATTCAACACGAGATAATCTCATGAAGTTTGATATGGTGCTACAGATTCAACGGACATCATGTCATATTATTTTAGTGTCTCCTAGATTAGCTACACAATTAAAAACACAAATATTTCACCATAAGTACTTTTACATGAGTAGATTTTAACTAACCCCTCCGCCTTGTGTAGGAACA
>JAPMOB010239435.1:0-19397 GCA_029875015.1 Lepomis gibbosus | reverse complement strand
TCTTGGGCCCGTCTGGCACTTACAGGGCGTTTGACTTAATGGTGCAGCTGATCCAACAGGCTGCTTGTGTTCTCTCTGTCAGATCCCAGGATGGAGTTGTGTAATGAACCAAAGAAATGCGTTTTTTAATCAACCGGCGTATCAATAACCAACCTGGCTAGTTGTAAAAAAACAGCTGGCCGAGCGAGGTTGTAACTGGAGCGCCGTCAACTCGGGTGTGACGTCATTCCCAGCTCCGACCTGTTTTTCACGGTCTTTTGCTGTTATTTTTGTAGGTAAATGTGACACATTGGCGGCACACATGTCCGCTGCGTCTTCTGAACAAAACAAGGAAGTGAGTTTGATAACGTAGGATGACGCTTTGCAGGAGACCGCGATGATTGGTCAAAGTTGCAGAAAAGTTGCAGTGATTGATAAAAATTGCAAGGCGCACTGAATTCACGGGGATTTGTTGAAGTTGCGTTAATAGTTGCGATCGCGACATCGCGAAATCCTGGAGGGACTGACATAGTGGCTGGGAACCCTATTGTTTTTGCTTTCCTTTTTATTATTTTTATTCTTCTTGAACAAAACGCATACTGCGGCCTAGACGGTAAGTGCTAGGGACTGGAAACTCACAAGGTAGGTCTGGTTCTTGTCGATGACCTCAGGCAAAAAAATTCGCACACTTCTAACACTAGGGGGCGCTATACTCAAGGTGCGCGTTTGGGCTTGGACCTCCCGACTACGAAGGCAACAAAAAATGTCGCAATTATACACTAACAAATGTTTGCAAAAAACGGTACTAACAGGAAGTGAGGTCATATCTTCGGATTGGAATAGCCGATCGACACCAAATTTGGGCCATTCATTTGGGATGCCGCCCTGAGGGCCTGTGCGAAATTTTGTGCAACTCGCCCCTAGGTGGCGCTCTTTAATACAGAATATTTGTTCCTCTATAACCACAAGTCACATTGACATGAAACCAGTGCCGAATTGTTCAGCGTGGACTCCTGATGCCAGGCACCAAAGGGGACCCTAATGTGCCCATAGGGTGGCACTGCTATTGCAGATTAAAGACTAAAAAAAATATCCCATTGACTTACATGCAATTTATATCTTTATAACCACAAATCCAATTGACATCAAATTAGGGTAAAATTTTACCCATGGGGCCCTGATGACACCACAAAAATTTGGTGCAGTTCGGCCTAAAGGTGGCGCTGTAATCGAAGCTCAAATACCCCTTTCATTTCAATGGGATTTTCAACCAAAGCACATTTTACCTCATAACTACGGACCACTACATCGCACATTCATAAACTTTATGTTTTCGTGTTTGGGGGATGCTGGTGATTCCTATGGTATAGAACAAGCCTCTGTGCGATGACCTATTTTAATTAACTCCTCCGAAGCCGCAAGTTCGACACCAAATTTGGCACGGATAATCTCTGGACCGAGCTGATGAAAGTTGGCGTAGGAAATTTTGATCTGACAAAAAATGGCTGGATTACAAGCTAACAAATATTTGCGAAAACGCTAAAAAAAAGGAACTATAACATATCTCAAGCTTGGAAAGGCTGATCAACACCAAACTTGGGGACCTTATGCGGCAACACTTCCTGAAGGCCTGTGTCAAATTTGGTATCAATTGGCCAAACGGTGGCGCTATTAATAATATATGAAAAAACACTGCCATTCACTTACATGCATTTTATATTTCCAGTACCACAGCTCCCATTGACACCAAATTTGGGTCAATTCTTGACCATGGGGCCCTGATGACACCTGAACAATTTGGTGCAATTTGGCCAAAAGGCGGCGCTGTAATCGAAGCTTAAATGCCGTCACTAAGGCCATTCATTTCAATGGCATTTTCTAACATACTGCACTTTGGTTTGGAATGGCCGATCGAGACCTGACTCGGGGACCTTATGCAGCACGTCCGCGGGGGAAGGGCGGCGGCTCGCGCCGGGGGGCTTGGACCCCGTTTACAACTGCTTGCAGTTCTAGTTGTTTTTAGTATTATTTTTTTAAATTGATGAGGTAACTGAAGGTGGCAAGCACGGAAAACATTATACCATTATCACTGTAATAATGCTCAAAGCATCACAGTGTACAGCATTTTCTTAACACTTAGAAAACTGCAGAAATTGAAATAAATAAAAATGTTATATTACATTGTGTATTTTATAGGTATTACCCAAACAATATTGCAATACAAGTACAGTGAAATCTTCAAAAACATATTAAAATGAAATGGTATAACCAGGGATGGGCAGTATTTATAATACATATATTTAAAATAAGTATTTCAAATACAAAAGAGGATTTTGTAATTTGTATTTGATAGGGTTGATGAAAATTGCTTCATATTTTGTATCAAAATATAAAAGAAAAGAAAATATTTTGTATTTTAAAAATACAGTAAAATACTCTTGTGAGAAGGCTGCGTAATGACATCATAAAAATGCTGCCTCTGATTGGTGTCAACTCAGTAATTTGCCCGGAGTTGTTGGGATCAGAACTGAAAATTCATCCAGACCCAAAGAAGAAGATTTCTATTGTTTTTTTTAGCATAAAGTGCTGCAATTCTCAACAGTTCCTGTCAAGTTTTGGTGTTTGTTTTGTAGCCTAGGCTAAGTCATTTACCTGTTAACATAATGTTCTTGTTAGGATTTTGGTTTTGTGCTCTTGTTTTTTTACTCATAACATTGTCCACTTAAAAAACTGGGTCAGTGTACTGGTGAATGGATTGATCTAATAGACTGATAGAAGGTTTGCAAAGTGATTTCACTGTACCTTGAAAAAGTATGCTTAGTCTTTTTAAAATACAAAAATACAGTAGTTTATTTTGATACATAACATGGCCGCTGTATTTTGTAGTTTATTTTGATCCACCTAAAATTAGGGTATTTGTTATCTTATTTTAAAATATATTTTTTGCCCATCTCTGGCGATAACCTATGAATAGAGCTATACCTGCCATGTTATTTTTCAAACTAACATAAAGGAGCTTTATCTTCAGAAAACCACTCAGCGTTACACCAACAGGAGCTACAGAGGGATCAAACCTGATGGAGGTATTGACCCCTCAGAACTAGTAAGTGATTTGTCACTGCTTTCATATTGTGAATCTTATGCCAAACTGGCTGCATTCAGTACAGTGGCCTAACTACTTTCACAATGTGGTTCTCTAAGGGACATTTTGTCAGAAGATTTAAGAGAACTTGCAGCTGCTGCAAAATAAGTGAGAACTTGTTAGAAAATAAACACTGCCTCATTGACTTCATATATGTTATTAGTGTCTTGTTTGAACATGATTAGAATTGTAACAGTGGGCTGATTCTGTGTACACAAATTCAATTGTTCTTGTAGAACTAATCAAACTTGACTTATTTAGCTCCCTGATAAAATTCTGACATTCTACCTTTCTGTATGAACCTCCACCAAGGAGGTTTTTAGGGCTTAGAATATTTGTTTGTTTGTGTGTTAGCTGTTATTACTGCCACGATAGACCTCATCCACCAAGACCACATTACGTTGGCTCCTGTCTCAGCATGTGACTCCTGCTCTTGCCTGGAGGGTAGTGATCCATTGAGGTCACCCTACCTGCAAACCCTTGCTTGCAACAGTAATCACAGTGGAACATATTGAAAACACATACATGAAACAACCTTAAAAAAGGAAAGAAAATTTAGAATTTCACATGACCAATAACAAATAATCACAAAAAATGTCAAGTTTCTAGAATCTTGCTGTGGTCCATCATGTTCCAAAATTGTGGTGAACTTGGCCTGCTTAACATTTTCATGTTAAAGAGCATGATAGGATGCTAATTGCGTTATTGTATCATGTAGTACACTTGTATGGAAGCATTTCCTTCTTTTTTGCATACATTTAATCTTTTCTTTTTGTTTCATTTCTCATCTGTCTGAATGTTTTTGAGTTTTGGTATCTCAAGAAACAACAGCTGCATTACAGGGAATCATGGAATCATGGATAATCAATTTCCATGAACTAAAATGTGATCATGCACAATGCAGTCATTTAACGTGAGGCTCTCAAAGTACTGATAGGAATTTCATGCAGTACCAGTGATTATGGTGTTAATGTTTGAGTGGCAGCTTCTCCTTGTTAGGGTCTCTTATTAAGTCTGCAAGCCCACTCACAAGTCCTCTAACATGCTCATTTCCATAATAAGAATCTTTGAAGGATGTGATGCCTATTATCTCTGGTCCTGAACATGGATGTAAACGTCAGGTGCTGGAGACATTAATTTATATATAAAGGACTAAAAAAGATAGTACACTCCTTTGAACAGCAATTTGTTGTCTTTGTATGTGATGCTTTGACCAGACAAAAAAAAGTTTGAGATAGGTACAGGCCACAACTTAATATTCATCAAGCAACAGATTCCATCCCAGTGTCTTGGCTTCTCAAACATGAACCTCAAAGTGTCAGTTGCCTTCTGTCAAATATGTCCAATCTGCCAGTAATCAGAGCCTGCATTCAAAGGTTAATATAATGTGACAGTTGTCAACCCCGTGCAGCATGTCACCCCCCACATCCTTCTAGGAAAACACAGTTGCTCACTGCTATTTATGGTGTCCCTGCTCCTAAGAAATAGGAGTGTGTCCATCTTTACAGCATGTCTTTATGTTCAGACAGTACATGAATGGAGATGTTCTTTATCCATAAGAGTACACAGTTTTTGTCATTCTCTCTTTATATGTTTTTACTTTAATATTTTCTAAGTTTACAATGTTTTATTGTGTTAATTCCTGTTTTGCATACTTTTTGTCTTTTTCCTATGCTATTTGAATAATATTTACATTTATTATTACACAACAAAATACGGCAGATAGATTTTCCCAAAGCCTCCATTTCAACATTTTTATGTTTCCATATGTACCTTAAAGCAATCTTTTTCAATTTTTGGTAACTTGGGAGCAGCAGAGCAACCTGTCAGCAACACTGACATATTATCAACTTGAAATGAACTTGTGCGCAAACAATTTTTTGTTTATACATCCAGCAGTTACAGAAAAACAATATTATTCATTTCATAAACATTAGTCATGTTATGACTCCAATATTCAAGCTCCTTTTAGCTCTGTTTTTGTCTCCACCGACTCCTTAGGAGAAATATCTGAATCTTTAGTTAAAAGCTAAAAGCTTCTCTGTGTTCACCAGCTAATCACTAATGTTTCTGTTGCCCGTGAGGTGCTGGGCAGGTAATTTATTGAGGGTTTATCAAAGTTTTTTTGCTGTAAACAGCTGCCAGAATGCTGTGACTGGAAACAGGGTTGATGAGAGCACAGAGTGAACCAAAACACTAATGTTGAAAGGTGTAAAAATGCTCTATATACCTTAGGGAAACTTAGGGAACTTCAGAGTCTGCACCCCCAAGCACTGCGCCTGTAATAAATGTTCTGTTTTTACAGTTAGACCCTTGTGCTTTTTATAGACCAACACACAATTGGCAGTTTCTATATTCACCCTTGTGATGTTATTTACATGTTTTAAAGCTGCAGTTGGCCGCTTTCTCTTCTCATAGATCTCCATCCACAAAGGAGTGTTTTGAGAGGACCCCCTGAAATTGGATGCCACAAAATCAAGTGGGGATTATGAGACTAACCAGTACTGAGACACTCAACAGCAGTGTGCACTTGTCTCATTTCTTAGCAGAGGACTGAGCTGAGCATTTCTATTCGCCCACAAAGAGAATGATTGATTGCAGACAGAGTCTTGACTGCCAATTCTCTTTTGCGAAAACCAACATGTTTGCATTGTTCTCTGATGAGAAATAAATAAAAAATAAGTGTAGCGTGTTCATGGTAATGTTCATTACTGTACCTATTTGCTATTGTTTGCATCTCTCCCTGCTCTTCTCTCCAGGGGTTTTGTTGCTATCTATACAATGATATCTACAGACCCATCATTCCTCAGTAAACACATTATCACATTTCTGGGTATTATTAGAGTTCAATTTAAGTTAGCCTATTTTAGTCTGTCAGGCACTGATTACAAAAACAATGCATTTATTTAGTTGCGTATGGGAGCACCTCTCATGTCATAGTTGGGGAAAGATGAGAGTGTCTGTAGCCCCTGTCAGAGATTTTCCATTTGCATTCACAGAGCCAGGTGGTAGAGCCTGGTGGCACTGAAACCTGCTCTGCTTTGAATATAGCTGATGTGTTGTGCTTTCACCAAAATGCAGGCTGAATGTAAGCAAAGGGACACCGGAGAGAGTGGCACACACACAGAGGTGGAAAAAAGGACAAATGGAGAAAGATGCAGGGGAAAGAGAGATGGATTTTGATTTTATTCACTGCAAAGTTCTCATATTTTATGCTTAAACAAGCTCCATTTCAACCCCTTTTACCTCAGAAATGTGGCAGCTGACATGCCCTGTTATTACATTTTCATCATCAAAAGAACAATTTTCCAAATGTCACCTGTAGTTTTCAGGGCTTTCATCCATCATTAAGTGACCAGCAGAAATACACTGTATCGGAGACAGCTTGTCATACTCTCCAAGGACTCTTTGTCAGAGCCGTCACCTCTTCAGACAGTTTATTTGTGTATGTGTGTGTACATATTTTTTAACAAGCTGATTCGAAAGGACCACATATAATAGACATACATTTCAACTTGGAATTTGATGAGAAAGCATAGCTGAAAGCCAATATTCATCTCCAGTTCTGGGGTAGGCGAACAAAAACACAGACAGCATACACATTACATACAATGATTATAAAATACTGTACATAATCACAGGACACACATTGTGTGTGAGAGTTGCTTTTATTGAGTACTTGGAGTTCACTAACCCCTATGCGGCCATTACTTCAGGGCTTCAGGAGTGACTGCTTAGCTGTCAGACAGCATTAGTCCTAAAAATGCATATATAATGTCAGGTCTGAGAAGAAAAGTGCATTTCTTTTTTAGTCTTTTCAACACAGCCACTCTTGTGTGTTGGTAGCAAAGTTAGCAAAGATTAAAGGAGATGGCAATATTATCAGCCCATTTCATGTCAGTCAGATCCATTTTGTGCCATGACACTCACTGTGCATCACATCTGCTGTGTAAAAATAACCTAACATGGCATGGCACCACACCGACTGAGCTATTTTTAGAGAAAACCTTTGGAAACCAATTTGCCTCTTTCAAATACCCAGACAAAGTAAGACCCATGTGTGATATATGACGAACAGGCCCCCTCAGATGCATCATGTTTTGGGACACTCAGATGTGCATTGCGTGATGAAAGTGGAGGGCAGCGGTACACTACTTTCTCTCTCTTTGCCCTGGGGTCGCTCCAACAGGAACGTGCTCAGCCTTTACTGGCTGTCAGCTGAGGGAGTTTAAGTTGAACTGGTCTAACCTGGCAAGCTTGTTGTGTTAGCTACTGATTTGTATATGTAAGTGCTCATATAAGTGGTGGACTCTTGACACTTTTACCAATCTGCCATATTGGACAGTCATGTAATGAAACACTGGTGTTCTTGTCTGCTCTCAGTTGTGCAAAACATGTGACAGGCTGCGGGTTGCTGTTCACAGCAGTGGAAAATCCCATAGAGTCATAAGCATTGATTTTAATTGTGTCTCATAAATAAAAACTGCTGCGATGAACATGAGGGATGGCAGCAATATGGGACATGGCTTTGTTCAAGCAGCATGTGAACAAAAGCTTGAATCCAGAAAGCAGCAATCACAACAGGCAATGACTGGAGTTTTAAAATGCTGTCATTAGTTTACTACGTGTTATAGACTTATTTAGATGACAATTTTGTTTAAAAAAACCCTGCATGTAATATACTGTAAATTGCAGCATGAAAGTGCAGTTTTATATAAAGTTAAAAAGTGTGAGAAGACTGTGCAGCATGGAGCGTTGTTCTTATGTCGTGGAGACAGTTGTTTTTAAAATAACACTATTAAATGCATATGGTGCCAGCAAGTGTTTAAGAGAGCAATTCTTCTGTGCCATTAATTCAATTCCGTTCAATCGAATCCAATCCAATTAAATGAAGCTTTGTATGTGGCATGAAGCAAGATGCCCTGTCTCTCTCTCTCTGGGTATTTTGAGATGTCATTTAGCTCTTTGAAATATGAGATTATAGAGTTGAACCTCACCTGTTGAACAGTGACCATATTTCTGTTTTCCTTTTGTTGCCATGATTTTTTTGTCTTTGTATTTGGCCATTGTCATAAAAATTATATTTTATTTTTTAGTATTTAGACATACTAAACTTAGTATTTAGACTTACTGTCTTGTGAAAGTGGAGTGAAGCAGTTACTTAAAGGAATAGTTTGATATTTTCAAAAAATATGCTTTTTTGCATTTGTGCTGAGAAGATTGATACCACTCTTATGTGTACAGCAAATCTGAAACTACAACCAGCAACTGGTTAACTTAGCTTAGCAAAAAGACTAGAATCAGTGTGGCTGTAGCCAAATGTAACAAAATCCAGCCACCTGCACCTCTAGAACCTTCTAGTTAACATGTTTTAGAGCTTTAGAGTTGCTGCTGAGCAAATTTTGTTACCTTTGCTATGCTAAGCTATACCATCTCTAAGCTGTAGATCTTCATATTTACTGGAGTGGTATAAATATTCTCATCTAAATCTCTGTAAGAAACAAATAAAAGTATTATCTTTTTGTAACTATCCCAGGGGGTTGACACAATGCCCCATTTACAACAGTAGAGAAATGTCTGGGAGACATTAAGCCTGTAAATAAAGAAACTATTTTACAACAGCACATAATTTAACTTTCAACAATAATAATGTGCCAAGAATTATAATTTCTTGTTCTGTGTCTGAGGTGGTCAACAAGCTATTAAAACTTCAGCAGCTATGACTTTACCAGGTTTGAAAAGGACACAGGCAAGACAGATGCTAGGCACCAGAGAAAGTCCCATTGACGGGTAAATGTGTGATGAGAGGTGTAGAGAAAGGCACCATCAGTCAGGTGAAGCCCTGAGGCGTTATCAAGGGATGTGATCAGTTCTGCAAGTGGTGGAGGGGAGGAGGTCAGAGTTGGAGTCAGACTAAAACGGTGCACACCAGCTGCAGCTGCTGAGATGGGCTGCAACTGCAGGGCTCAGATTAATGACAGGCTTGACGCTCTCACACCTTGTGACTTTTTTGCACCTGCTAGAACCTCACTGTTTTGCCTTTTTCTCTGTGCTCCAGAGCTTCGTCTTCAGTGTCTCCTGTGCCATATGCCACTCAACATCATAACCACTCAGGCCACCTACATTCCTCTGCTCCTCCTCGTCTGCCTGCCTCCCTCCTGCCATCGTCAGCTGCGCTCTTCCCCACTCCCCACTCTGAAATGTGGTTGTCATTAAATCACTTTAATCACTTGTGTGAGGTTTGAACCACAGGTTTTCAAAGTGGGAGAAGGGCCTCCCCAGGGGGTATCCAAACAGTTTCAGGGGAGATAAAGTGAATGTAGTGGAAAATTGAATTACATTAGTTATCAAAAAGAGATCACATAGAATAGCCTGTGATTTGATTAAAGAGAGTTCAGATATACAGTGGTTTTGGGGACGTTTAATGTCTTTCCCTCTATATCAGAATCAGAAAATAATAAAAACCTTAGGACAGGCATTTTTATGTCAAACAACAATATTAGGCTATCTTGGATCAGCTGTTGAGTGTCTATGGGATCTAATAACATAATCATGATTCCCTTGGGCATCCAGGAACTAAACAAATAAACAAAAGAGGGGTGAGGGGGCTCCTTTTATCCAAACTTTGTCTGAAATGTTGGCACTCATTTGAAGTCTGTCAACCAAAAGAGGAGGGAGAGAAAGAGTTTTTCAGCTGCTTTAATGTAAAATGAGATTTTTGTGAAAACAATCTGAAAATGTTAGTCTGGACACTTTCTTTAAACTGCAGAGATTTAGTTGGCTTAATGTTGACGTTGTCAAACCGCCCTGTCACAGCCACAGCTATTCTCTATACTGTAAAAGCCACCCACACAACTGGGAGTCTGTTTAGACGCCTCTCCTCCTCTTTCCTTTTTTAATCACTAATCAATTTCCTCTCAAAGGGGATCAGGGAGCTGTTTAATGGCTGCAAAGAGGGCAAACAAGCAGAGAAATAGATCAAAGCATCTCTAGCCAGGTGCAACGCTCTGAGACACAACCTTTTATGTGGCGGCTGGAGCAGCTACGTAGATGATCCACAATATTATAGCCAGACTTTGTTTTTTTAAATGGGTGGCTCTGCAACTCAGTCCCTAACAAATTTAGTCACATAAGATAGTCATGAATAGGCTAATCATGTCTGAAATATTTGATTGGATGACTGGTGCTTAACAGGAGCTGTGGTTTGCAACAGTTTGTGGTTTTTGAAAAAGGAAAAAACACCAATTTTAACTGAATTATACCTTGAATAACCCACAAAAGTGAGCTCTGTGGGACTGTTTGCAAACCTGAGCTGATGTGAACTGACACGTTCAAACAGGCAGGAGTTTATTGGTCATGTGATGCAACTGACCTTTCATTTGTAAGAATAAGCAGTCAGGACAACAGAACAGCAGAGGTCTTTTAGAAAGTGGCTCCTGGAGTGTGGCGGGCTGGATTGCTGATCCTTTATGACAGCTGTTGTGTTGTAAGGTGTGGCTCTGCTAGGCTGGGATGTGACACACACACACACACACACACACACACACACACACACACACACACACACACACACATGCTACGTTCTGTGACCGCAGCCGCACCTGTGATGCTGACCCTCACAGTGTATAAGCACAGACGAGAAAGGTGTCACACACACAGAGACACACACCACATAGCAGAGATAACAGTGTGAAGAAGAGAGGGAGATCTGCTACAATTGAACTGCACCTCCAGTTGAACAGAAGAACCCTGAAAACAGATGTTTTGGGGGTTGTAATTGTTAACAAAAATCTATTTCCTAGATTATTTGCTTATTTGTGATTTTGGCAAGTAGAGCTGTAAAATAACACAACAATGGAACAGCAACTGTTTGTTTGGTTCCTCAGCTGATGCCCATACAGTGACTGTAACTGGGACCATCAGTGTTGCATTAGTGACATTTTCGAATGTCATCCTGTTCAGTGGCTGTGAAGTCACCCGCCGCTTGTGAAGTGAAGTAGATGATTCTGACACTGCGTGATTGGCGCTCCTTTTTCTGTGCTCAGATAAAATTATTTTCACAAAATAACATTTTCATAAGTCATCTCCTTTTCTGACTCATTTGCTTTAACTTCCTTTTCCGTCTAATCTTGACTTTCTGCTTGCTGTCTCCTTGAATCTCACCTGCTTTGTGATAAATCTGTTCTGTCATTGCAACTGCTTATCTTTGCTCCCCAAGTCTCCCCTTTAAGGATTATGTCTTTTATGAAAAATTACACTTTTAATTGTAAAGTCATACACTGGAGTAATTGTTCTCTTTTACAAAGGCAGAATTGTCATTAAGAAAGTACTGTGCAATTGGAAGTGGCACAGTTCAACTTTATAATTGTCATCATAATTGTCATCATCATCATCATCATATTATTATTATTGTTGTTATTTAACAGTGCTTCTATTTTGGATATGCTGCAGCATATCCTAAATGGAGAAAATCAGTGATGTGAGCAAGGAGCACGTGCAGACAGAACCAGACGATAATGGAGCCAAGCCTGAGGGAGGAAGAGCTTGCAGCACCACGAGAAGCAATTTGAGGAAGCTCAATAAGTCATGACCCTGTAGAGGTTTTATCATACAGCACTCGGGCTTACTTTCATGCGCTGTGACAGAACCAGGAGGTGCACCATTAGGCATGAATTCCCAAAGTATAGCATCGGATCGGAATCAGATTATACCTACCATTCATACTCTGTGTTGGCAGTATAGTTTGTGAACTCTGTGCTCCTGTGTTCAGGTTTCCTAGAGAACACTATACAACCATCTCAAGTATCCTACAAAGAGTGGCATAATTATAATAATACTACTACTACTACTACTACTACTACTACTACTACTAATAATAATAATAATTTATTGATTTTGGGACAACACTGAAAAAATAACATCATTATGCACAGATCCTGTAGTAACTTAATATAGAATCGATGTTGCTATGATTAGAAGATGACCAATGGAGGACATACTGTATGTGAAGGATGGCTTAGCCAAAGGTGGTTCATTACTGGTACAGTGACTGAGTGCAGCTGACAGTTGGGGCACGAAGTGCACATAGGCAGGCAGGACACTGTTACTTGGCAGGCAGGTTCAAACTGTCAATGCGGATTTCTACAGTCATGTCTGAAGAGAACACTTCTCATCAGTGTATCTTTGCTCATCCAAGAGAACTGGAAAGGATTTTTGAAAACGTAATAATTGTTATGTGTCTTTATTATTTATTATTTTTGTGGTATTACAAAGACAATAATAATATTTAATATCATTCATAATGAGTATTGGTTTTATTTTAGGGTTAGGGTTATTATGTGTTTGTGTGTGTGTGTTTGTGTGTATAAATATATAAATAAATATATATATTACATGTTGCTGTATGATTAGGAAGCTTTGCTCCTCACACCTACCATATGTTATTAATGGCTATCCCCAAGCTAACATGGGCTGCTATGCATTAAAAATTGTGATTTGAAAAGTTGATGTGGACTTAGAAAATGACAGCTAATGGTGTCTTTACACAGGCTCAGTGGCATTAAGCTGGATTGTGGTGAAGTATGCTTACTAAGTGTGCTATGCAAAATGTACTATAGGTCAGCTTAAGGTCTGGTGGCTGAGGAATACTACAGGTGATTATGATTTTAGTGAGATATAAATGATCCAGAAAGCCTGTACACTGACTCCGTGGGAAAGAGTGTGTCTGTCCTATCAAACTGTATTTAACCACTAAGTCACAAAGTCTTCATGTTCTTCCGCATTAAATTTGAAAGCTCCCTTGAAAGTTTATTGTACTGTAAAAAAAAGACACTTGAAACTTCATCTGTGCTCTGAGTGGTTTCTTGAAAAGGTTATTACCTTTGTGGTAATGGTGTATGGGGAAACTTTCCTTTACAGAGACGAGGCTGCACCGAAGCTGATGTAGTTGCCATAGAGCCGCATGATCAGAAGGTCAATAAAGCCTGAAACATCCTCACATAAGAATTGAAATGGATTTCAGGTTCAATATCACATCATCACAGCTATTGTTTTTAAAGCAACAAAGAAGCATTAGACATTTGAATGTCTGCAATGAATATAGGTTCCTGATGGTTGTCTTTCATGTCACTGCATTGTGTGAAGAAAGGTTTATTTAAACAGGAAATTATTTGGTCTACAAAAATCTGCTGTACCTTCTGATTACAATAGTACATTTGTTTCTTGAACTGACAGCAATAAAATAACCCGATTACCTCCAACAACAGAGAGTTGATTTTTAAGTGGTTCTATGTTATAAACAGATGCACTTGTTTCACTTACATTAATTCCCTGGAGTATTACCATAACCTTTACTATAACCATTACATTTTTAAACTCATCTTCATGTTAAAATATAACCAGATATATGCTTTAGGTTTTTTTGGGTCACTTGTGGGCAGAACTCCACAACAAGCTAAAAATCACACCATGGCACAATATTGATTTTGGGCTGTGTTTCTGTCCAGCAAACAAATGTGAATCCAATATTCTATCGTTTTAACTCTGTTTTGTTCTCCGCCAGCTCACAAGAGTAACATCTGGAGTGGGTTTTACCAGCTATTCGTAAATCAATTACTTACTTTTTTGTGTATAATCCCCTCAAACTTCTTCATAACTACTATCTAGTTTCAAACAAGCGATTTACTAAATCAGATTGCTCCTTAAAACGTCAAATATATCCTAGTTAGTAAAGATTTTTGTGAAAAGAAAAGTGAAATGTAATCCGATTTTCCCAGTTTACATCATTATTGCACGACATTTCATGCTATGTTGATCATATTCCACATTATCTCTTTTACTTGTCATTCTGAATGGGTGAATAGCAAGCTAACATAAGCTGTGTAGAATTGGTTTGTGTGATGCAAACCTCTAACTTTGTTTTTCTACTATTTAGTCCTGGGCATGTAACGTACAGTGGGTTTATTAGAGCTTCACTGAAAAAGAAAACAGCCTTCTGCAGCTGACTATGACGCTGATTAGAGTTGTGCGACTAAACCAAAACTGTACGTTTACAAGCCGTAAAATTAACCTAACAACCTAACTAATCTGATACAACAAATCAAGTCTTAATCTTAACATAGTTCACATTGTGTGACCAGCTTTTTTTCTCCACAGTGTGAACAGAGTTTAGGTCCCACAATGTATCCCATCACACACACACACACACACACACACACACACACACACACACAATGGATTACAATAAAGTATTAGGCAGGATTTTTCAGATGTTAAATCCCTGTGAAGTTTGAGTGAAAGAATCAGCGGTACAACAGAGCCATGACTCGTCCCATAACTGGAATCAGACATGTCAGGTAATGGAATCATTCTTCAAAACCAGTCTGCATGGATTTACCACAGCTTGACTTCCACAATTACTCTTGTTACTCATGACGCCACAGGATGTCGGCAAGAGCTTGGTTCAGACTGAATAGGCGTTGCTGTTGATGGAAATGTCTGCATTTCACAGCCTGTGTTCACTCAAATCTTTTGAGTCGCCTTCAAAACTATAGTTCCCTCTGGTGTTATAAAGGAGGTGTTAAAGATATAACTCAAGCCAGAATTGGCTTTGAAGGAACCACAGCATAAAATCCATATGTGGTGTTCATTAAATATTATTTCAAAGAAAGATATACAGTGGAGGGCAATTTAATATAAAACAACCGAAATTTAATGACATGAATGATGAATAATATACTACAGTAAGAATGTATCGGAGGAAGTATGTATGAGGAGCTGTGGGAAAATAGAGTTAACAGGGGAGATGATTGTGGCTGCCTTGCTGCTATTTGGAGCTTTTAGTCACTATCCAGTTCATCGACTGGACCTCTACTAGCCAGCCAATAACATGAGAGCAAGCCAGGACCCGAAGCCTCTTTTAGCCCACAATCAACACCCTGCAGATGCTGTCACAGTTGAACACAGCACACATACAGTAGACCTAGGATGAAGCACACTGATGCTGTTTTGACCTGTGCTACACTGGTGATACAGGTTTCTCTAACTAGACTGCAGGTATATGATAAAAATGTAATTTTTTTCCCTGGTGAACTGAACCATAGTTGTTTTTATTCTTATAACCTGGCTCGGCTGGTTTGATTTATGCAGAGTCAAGCTCCAGGGTATATTCCTGAATATCTGGGGAGGGTTTGCTCACAAGCCCTGCAGAGTGACTATCAGTTTGATGACAGCAGGAGTGCCATAGGTAGATAGCTGTTTGCTGGTGCTATCTCCTAAATCACTCTGAGCACTGGTGTGTGACAGGTGTGTGAAATCTTGTGAGTTGGCAGTACAACTGACAATCAGCAACCTGACTCTCCACAACAGTGCAGTGTAGCAGTCCTACAGAAATGCTTTTGCAATGAAGTATCCCAGTTTAAACTTTCATCTCCAACTTTTATATGTACCTCTTACAGGCTCTCCAAAACCGAGCAGAATCCAATCTGAATAAATGGGTATGAGACACAGCTGGATAAACTAACAATGGTGCAGCTGCACACAGAAGATTGTTCTCTGTTGGATATTAAACTGCCACAACATTTTCCTGCAAGCTATTGCCAGCACTCCTTAATGAAAGCAATCACAAAAGAATTGCATTGTCTTGTGTTGTTTTCTATACGCTCTGCAACATACATATGTAATCAGGTTAAGGAATTTTTTAGGATTGAGGTTTTATTTTAAAGCCAGAAATGTTTGTTGGATTATTTTCAATTTTAGATAACTGGTTATTGTATTGATGTGTTATTCTAGATATCCAGAATCCTGCCTGAGGTGAAAATGTCGCAAATACATTGCACAGTTATAGTAGGGTTCGCAAAACATGTGGTAAATGCATTGGCTAGATTTTGAGACATGGATATATACACTGAATATTCATTTAGTGTGATTTTCATGCATAGAATCGATTTAACTTGTCATTTTTTGATCTGTGCTGATAGGACTTGGGTTGTTGCAGCCTTTGGACAAGGCAAGACAAGAGTTTGAAAAAGATAATGTAACCCAGTACAGCAGACATGGAAACAACACTATCTGTTAGGTTTATAACACTGAGTTTTGGTCGAAACTCTGGTTGATTTAAGTGTGGCAATCTTTGTAGATGTTGAGTTTGGTGGTGTTATATTAAATTGTACTGAATTGCATAATAGTACCAAATATTCCCTCCCACACAACATCTTACCACATGTAGCAATCCAGTGCAACTCTGTGAACTACGGCCTCAAGAAACTGAACATTGTAAGCTTCACAAGGGTAGTATTTTTTCCATTGCCTCTGTACGGGATCATATTATATTGTACAGGGGTTGTTTTAATCCACCCACAGTACATGTGATGCCCATCCCTAAAAATACATTGTTCTAAGCTGCCTTCTTCGCAAAACATTTAATCAATTCTTGTTGTGATTCTTCAAATGCAAAAAAGTAAATCAAGTATGTGACCTAAGACAGTTGTCAGTGTTCCTTGACAAGCTGCAGCGATCCATTACCAGACAGAAGAAGTCCTTATGAAGCAGGACAGGTGGATCAGAAAGGAAGGACAGCAGGAGGGAGAAAAACTGAGGTGAAGGACATTTTCAAACAAGCAAGATTTAAACTATTTAACTCTGTATGTGGAGCACAGGTGGCAAGTCAGACAGCAGCATACTGCCCGGTGGCTCCATCCTTGACAAGACAAGCCATTTCTAAAGCTGCTGGTCTCACCCCTGGGGAGCTGCCATCCAGGTGAGCCAGGAGCAGAGCACAGCAGATGCTTTGACGGACGGAGGAAGGATGTAAAATGCTGCATGTATAAAAATCTTTGTAAAAATTTTGTATCCAACACCCTCATTTAATGAAAGGATATTATTTTGGAGAAGTGTTTTCAAGTAGGCCTATAGCTATCAGTTGTGTGAATTTAATTGCGTTTGGACTATTGATGTAAAAAGCAAATGAGGGGAAAATCATTTTGTGTGTGAAGCCATTTCTTCTCCATTCAAATACAGCCTTGATGTCACATTAAATGAAAAGACTACATGCTTCTAACAGAAACAATTTTAGGTAGGATTCAGTAGCACTAATAATACATTTTGACATGATTTATTTTTACAATTAGTCTACCAAATATGCCTACTATCTGAATTAAATAGCTATTATTTTACTTTCTGAAATGATGTTGGCAGAGGGATATATTCATGGAAGAAAGATAGACCTTAATTAAGAGGGAAACTTTTAATTACAGAATTAAATTATTCCAATTAACAAGATACAAGGCATGTTGGGCTTTCTTCACCGCCCACGCAGACACTCATACAGTTATTAACAGGGAATCCAGAGAAATACATGGATTAATATATTGCATATTGTATGCAAAAACACATACAACATACAGTTCATGTTAAACATCAATTTCTCTATTGCATGAGCAATATGAGAGGGCAAATTCGAAGATTTTGCCACTTCCATGACAAAGGATGCTGCTTGACAAAACGGTGCTCCAACTAGGCCTACTGAAATTACAACAGCTTGACTGAATAGACAAAGAGGCTTAAAAGGCTCTATACCTCTTGAAGATGAATGAGTCTTTGTTGGCGTTTGAAAAGCCACACGGAATAAGGTTGTAACACCTGTGAGCCCCAGTCACCGCAGTTACATCCCCCAAGGGCACTATTTCTGAGGTTTTCTTCTAAATACCAATATGAAAACAGGGGCTTGTGCAGTTGATCATCGCATTGTCTCCACCAGACTTCAGATCTGATTCAAATCATAATATAAGGGTCCTCGTCAATCAGTAGGCTCCAACAATAACTGCCTCCGTTTCTTTAGACGGTCTCCTGTCCGTTACTAGAAAGTTGATCATTCCCTCTGACTTTATGAGTAGGTTGCAACCCAAGAAAAATATGCCAAACACCACGGTGAGGGACAAAACGCACATGACGGCAATCTGGACCACCCTCATGATGAAGAGGCTTCTCTCATCCGGAGCGGCGGCCACAAAGCCGTTATCAGTCACCACGGACGAAAAGTTGCAGCAGAAAAACTCCTCCGTCTTGTTGAGCAGTCCGCCATCCGTTTGGTTGAACCCGGTGTTGTTCATTTCCACTTTTTAAAAAATCAAACTTTCAGTGCGACAGATGTGGGAGGCAGAAAGGGAAATACGCGCCTGGCACAACCCCAGAGAAATTATCATCAAGTGAAAAGTAAAGACGACGAGGTGCCGAATTGAAGAAGTTCCGTCGCATCAGACTGCGCTCTTCTGGAGTTCAACAATCTGCTTTGGCATCGCATTACTGGAGATTTCGTGTGTTCAGCAGCCAGTTTCAGAGCAGAATGAATCCACCAACCCGCGGTTAAATAGCCAGACAGCACCTGCCTGCGTTAAACCGCTCAAGTGGCAGGCCAAAACAGCAAGAGCGCCACCACACGACCAGACTACGTGCGCGTCATGAATGACGGTGTGCACTAAGGCGTGCAGGCCCATGTCGTACATTATGTTCTGTGAGAATTATGTATATTTGTGTCAATAGCCTGCTATGCTTTGGTGTTGGTTTGTGTGTGTATGCATGCATTAATCTAGGGCATGTGCATTGAGTTACCAGTGTTTTAGTCTGGCCTACAAATGAACAATATACAGCCAAGATACATCCTGCAATAAATCCTAACTTTGTGACTTCTATTAAGTTTTATTAAGTTTTTGTAGTTTCTAGTGGATCATCAGTTATCAGTTAGCATTTACATTGATTAATTGTTTGGATTTTAACTTGCATGTGCAGAGTTCAACCGGCTTATGCAGCAAATGACCTCTTTGAGAAAGTATTACACACACACAAACTTTCTTTAGTAAAGTTTGCCTGCACAATCCATCCATCTTTAGTGTCACTAATGATAACTGAACTCAATGTCACTGTCTAAACATCTTAGATTTAGACTCCTCAATGAAAATGACTAAACAATGGCTCAGTTCTATCCATGTATCCCAGTAAGCCATGACATTGTGTCAGTGAGCCAGCACGCACAATATCAGGATCCTGAAACTGAAGCAGGTATGTAGAGTTCAACCTTGTGTGTTTGCTTTTCCTACTTTGACATGTAACATGTCTTCTGTGAAAAAGGCCTGTAGAAGGAACTACTGTCTTCTGTACTGAACAAGTAAACAAGAGGTGGAAGACATTCTTCAGATGTTGGAGGTAAACATGTCATTTAACATAATTTCACATCAAAATGATGTCACATATAAAACACACAAAAAGTTGAAGTTCATTACTC
>JAPMOB010239432.1:0-34247 GCA_029875015.1 Lepomis gibbosus | reverse complement strand
GCGATGCCATCCAGGGAAACTATATCTTTAGATAATGAGTCACGGAGGTGCTTAGGCCCCAGAACAATAACTTCAGTTTTTACCAAAATGGTATAATCCTTGTTTGCTGCAAAGCTTCAACTGGGAGATTGACAGTCGAATCAGGCTCTGCCCATTGAGGCATCAAATTTTCGACTACGACTATTTGGGGCCAGCCCTAATATATATATATGTATATATACACTGCCAAAGATAGCAAAACACTAACAAAGCTGTAGCATCCTGACGAATAATAGTTTTTCCCATGTACAGTTTTGCGAGCTCATTTTGCTTTTTTGTCATAGTGCTGCAGTTCGTGGGGGCAGGAGATGATCCCCGGTCCTGTCGGTTCTCTCAAATGATGGAACAGAGGCTTGAGAAGGTGTTTTCTGAAGCACAGGCCAAAGTGCTTAACACCAACAGCAGACTCTCTGTTCAGGTACTGTGGTGTAACAGTTGTGTTGCACTCATGTTCTCTGTTACTGTTACAGTGGTCATTCTGTGATTTTTAACAAAATGCCATTGCAGTGCACATTGTTGCAGTGCACATTGTTGCAACGTGTGCAGTGTACAATTGTGTCATTGTACTTTAATGGATCAAAACAATCTTCAGTCTAACTCAGAGAGTCACGTTTTTGTCAATGCCGTAGAGCAAGACTAAATATTGTTGCATATTAGAATAGCTGTAACTTCAACAGTTTTTGTCCCCTGTTTCATTCACTATCACCATGTGGTTTAGGTGATTTGGCAGCTACAAACAGATGCAAACTATGAGCACTTTCTGCAAAATTGTCCCTCAGTGTATCAGGCTTTGCCTTTTAAACAAGAGCTGCTGCTGAGATGCAAATTAATTATATTCATGAAGGAAATGTTTGTATTCATTTTAATGAGCTGCCACATTAAAGTGCACCCTATATTAAAGCTAATTTGATGGTTTTGCATGGATGAAATACTACAATATTTTAGCAGTCTGTTATCCTTTGCCAATTTTACCAGCCGTTGTGCTTCTAGATGATTTTTGTTTTTGTTGATCCAAGACAATAATTGATTTTTTGATGTTTGTCATCTCTGGTATGTCATTTTGTTTTACAAGATTTGTACTAATCTTTTAGACTTGCATATTTGAATAATATAATCCCAAGCATTTTACATGGCTGTGCCCTCCTCTTACTCTGATCCTGTACTCTACCCAGATGCTGAGTGTCTCACAGGCATCAGGCTCTCCTGCTGTGTCATTGGTCTATACTGTGAAGAATGGGACTGTCTTCCTTAATGGCACCACTGCCTCAAACCTCCTGGGTCAGCTGTCAGCTGAGCTGGTGGGCTACTTCCTCTTCTATCCACCACTTGTTATTTCTGAGCGTAAGTTACAATTTGCATTTTCAAAATACATCAGCCTTACAAGACAACACAAAAGTAGCTTTTGTGTTCCCTTGGGAATGATTTGTTCTCCAAATACAAATTAGAAAAAAACTGTGTGGTGCTGTTCTGTTTTCATTGTGTTAAAGCCTACACAAGGTATTAGACTTGTCAGGCTGTGTCTCACAAAGCAAACTCGTTGCTCATTTTTGATTCTAGACCTTTGCACAATAGAAGTGATAAATTGATTGGCTATACTTGTAGAAATAAAGACCTCAACCACCCTTACCGTTGTTGTATCATGTTATGTCATGGAGAGAACTGGTAAAGCAAGGCCCAAATACAGGGCACAGGGCAGAGCAGATTAAGTCGTTAGGGTGTTTATTAAGAGTAAAACAGAGGGTAAACAGCCTTACGCTGAGAAAGGGCATACAGGAGTCAAAACACAGAAAAATATTCCAAACACAAGGCAAATCAATCCAAGAATCCGAGAATCCAAAATATATCTAGAAACACAGAAGATAGAGAGACCCTTGGCCATAAAACACAGAACAATTGACAATAAATAACTGGGAGGCACAAACTTAAATACACAAGGTGCTGGATGATTAGACACAGGTTAAACATATTCAGATATAAAGAGTAAATGGAGATGAAATAAAAGAAAATAGGATATTTTCATCTAAACCTGGTATAAAATCTTTATATATATAAAAAATATATTAATAGCAATATCACCATCAAAACCATTATCTTGTAGATTATAGTGTGGCTGAATATCTTATAATACACAAGGAATACAACTGTAACTGTAAATTTGATGAAAAGAAACTAATATACAACAGTTATTACACATTTTTTCAAAAATATACCAGGCAAATGTCCATGTTTTGGCCATATTTACTGTTTATATGTTGTCTGTGAAGGTTCTCAGGCATCCAGGTCATAGTTATCCAACGAAGGTTGAGGTCAAGGGCAGCTGGACTTGGTAGAAGAAACTAGAAAACATTTTGTCCCTCATCCAAGAGACTTCTACAGTTCTTCAGTTCTATAGAACTGAAGAACTGTAGAAGTCTCTTGGCCTCAACCTTCGTTGGATGTTTATATGTTCACTTTTATTGGGAGTTTTCACTAGAAACACTATTTCTGTCCATACAACCACATTCCAAATTACATAAAGCTTACAAAACATTGAAATATTGATAAAAACAGTGAATATTGATCAACATTGACCAAAAGAACTCCCATGCTTTACAGGCACAGAACATCCCACAGGGCTGGGGGTGGGGTGTTCTTTATCTCTTCGCATTGAGCAGACATATCTTTTGAAATATTGGATGTCTGTGTAGCTACTATGGGTTGGTCATTACACGGCGATAAAGACTGTTTCAAAGCAACACTTCTCTGCTGCACACTGTGGCGAAAACGAAACCTAAGCCGTAGGAGGGATTGTGCAATACCATGATGGCAGGTGCAGTTATTTTTACACACAAGCAACAGCTGATTTTGGACTGAAAATGGCTCAAGTCAGCAGTTGTAAATGTATATGTATACGGTGCGTTTGTTGTTATTATTATTCTGGCTAATAGGTCTGTGAGTTTTGTGGATTGAATGATATGAGTTACACAACTGATCAGAGCTGGAGCTGAGCTTTCTTTAGAGTGGTCGGACAGCGGTGTATTATGAGATGAGAGATAGCTGGATGGCAATAACTGCAGCCAGGAACAGTGTTATAGAGCGATTTATGTTGTGAGATATGGTCATTTAGATACTTTGTGTTTGATGTGTGTTTGGTATGGATAAAAATGGTTGGTTTGAGATTCTGGCCGAGCCTCCTTGCTGCACGGAGATGTCATGCATAGGGTGACAAATACTAGGATCAGACATGGATTTCTCATTTGTATTTTGCATGAAAATTGATTGTTCTCTCCGATACCGGGTAATGGGCTTACTTAAACAAGACACAAGAGGTGCACATTCCAAAATAGGACAGGAAGCTAACCGAACACAAACCAAAACCATGATATGTTGTTGTTTCCAGAGCATAGTTTTTTGCAATCACATGAACCGGACTATCTCTGAAAGTCTCCTGCTTCACAGTTGGGTGTTTTTAATGATTGAGTCACTTAAAGATAGTTGATGCAAAGACGCAGCTAAGCCAATGCCTTTCATCTCAGCCTCCTTTGAGGGCACACAGCCTAGCACTCCATCTGTATTAGAGTTGTACTCGCAGAAAAACAAATGTAGAGTGACAGGGAATCAGCAGGAGCGTAAAGAGCAATCTTAGTAGATTACCAGTGTGCAGCCTGTTTCTATCTCCAGTGTGACTGGGGAATGATACGTAAACTGCTCAGCAGAGGGAGATGCAGAACTCTGGGATATAATAATTCTACTTTATTGATCTCTGAAGGAGAGATTAACTCTTGCTTGACGTCGTTCACAGTAAATTCAGAATATAGGTTCAGCAAAAGGACTGGGCACCTGCAGCCAATAAAGGGATTTAAGCTTCTTTTACTCTCCATCTTTTTGTGTTGTTAGAGTAAACAAAAGCCACGGGACATTCACAAAGTAGCTTTTCACGCAAGAGCCTTTTAACTTCCTTTGTTCTGAAGCAATATAATCTTACATGTTCCATTATGCTCAATACTATGATGCATCCTGTGTAGACATTGACAGAGGACTGAACTGCAGCTCCTGTGTAAAGAGTTACAGGTTATATGTGCAAAAAGGAGCTCAGTCTCTTGCAAAATGCAATCCTGTGTAACCAGACCTCTGTCTTATCAAGCTTAATTAGGCCTATAAAGATAGAGGTAAAGGCACTTTGCGTCAAGGAGACTTCTTCCAATCTAAGTGGCAGCCAATAGACTGACTGTGGATTTGAAGAGGCTCACACCTGGAAATAGAACCTCTGGATAGGTTTCTATTCATGCTTAATTTTAATGTTTTCTATTCAACTGCAGTGCTTGAATTCGTCCAGACTTTGGTCTGTTTGATAAGACAAAGCTTGGGCTATGCAAGATCATGCTCAGGATCGCAGCAAAGGTGATGCTTGAGACAAGAATAAAGCCAGGAGCTTCACTTTACTGTTTAGCTAAGCCCAGTCTTGGAAGCACTTTTTTAAACTTTCCTTTTCTACTTTGCTGAGCCCATTGGGTTAATGGGCTATGGATCTTCTCTAAGCTACTAACCAACTTAAACGTTTGACATTTTACCTTAGCGCATGATGGACAACTTACAAACAGGTTAAGGTTAAGGACATTAACATTAATGGGTGTTAGAGATAAATGGACGTCATGGCTACTGACAAGAACATAGAGTAGATTTTATGCCTGGCCTCCATTAAACACCTCCTGCTGTGGCTTGTTCGTTGGTCTAGATGTGATGTATTAACAGGTGACTGCTGACCAGCGGAATCAAATCGCTAGTAAAAAAGACATGTCACGTTTTATTTCCCAACTTTACAAGCTGTTGTGGACAGCCCCAATGCACAGTTAACAATCACTCAGCTTGCAGTGCATTATGCTGAGGGCCACAGAAGATACAGAAATAAGATATAAAGTTTGAAGGTTGTTTCCTCCAAATTGGGGAAAAGAAGGTTCCATTTCTCAACCATATTTACAGGAGCCTTTAGTGTGATTGTGACTAAACAAAACAAAACAAAAATCTGGGGTTGTGTCCCTTAAATCTAGTCTTCAAAGGATGCACCTCCTGCATTGGGATGCAGCATCAGTGTCACTGAGGGCAGATTGCAGTTTTGTTTTTTACTCTGTTTAAATCACGATGAATAGGATTTCTGCCAGAAAGCATTAAATTAAAACTCACTTTGTGTTGGGACTGAATTAAGTTATAAAATGAAGTTACCCACTGAAAGGAATATTGAGTTGGGGAGCAGAGAGAGGAAGAGAGGAAGGTAGCTAGATGCAAAGACGGGACTCAAAGGGCGCATAAACTCAGAACAGGTGAGACGGGAGTAAAAGAAAGAAGGCGTGTGACTGTGACTTTGCTCTGTTTGTTTTGTAACCTCGCCATTGGTGATATTACGCTGTTCACAGGAGGTTCGAGCATATGCTGGCAGCGGCTGCCTTCTCACTTCAAAGCCAATTATCGCAGTAAATAATTAACAGTGGGGGATTCTCATACCACCTTGGGCTCTGCTCTGACAGAAAAGGCCACTCCGAAGTGCCTGTTTGTAGTACAGAGTTCTCCATTGTTCCTGTGGTGCTTAGATAGGCTGGACAGCTCTCAAGTGGAATATGAGTCGAGCTGTTTGCAAAATGTCTTATTTTAGACTAGGGTTACACAAATAATCGAAATGTTATTGAAATTTCAACATAGCCAAGAGAAATATCCAAGTCGCAAAATGTTTGCTACAGTCTCCAACAAATCATCATGACTTTAATAGTTTTTTGAGAGAAAATGAAAATCACTTTTGGAACCTCACTTTATCGAAACAAAGAAAAGGTCTGCATGTAGTCCAGAAGCCTTAACAAAGTGGTCTGCATGTGACCAAAAAATCCTTTAAAAAAGAAAGCAGTGCCAACATGTCCACTAATTCACAAAGTGTGACTTTTTAAAGGAGACCTATTATGCTTTTCCATATTTTATGACTTATCTACAATGTTATAATGTTGGATGTTCATGTTTAAACATGGCCAAATTTTCAAATAATGAGGAATACCTCAGATTTCCTCCTGTTCTGAATGCTCTGTTTTGAACTGCTTTCCGTTAGGGCTGGACCCGAATATTCGAATATCCGAATAGTCAACCGCTGGGTACACATTCGATTTTCAATCATGAGAGTCGATTATTGAGGGTTTTTTTTTACGTGCCTGACTTCCGCCGACAGCAGTGAACGTAACACTCCAGTTCATATCAAAGGGAAAATGAAATGAAGCCCTCAGCTGTGAGGGAGCACTTTAAACTAAGTGATGACAGCAGCAGTGTGGAAGTTATGGTGTTTATTGACCCGGATTCTGCTCTGGACCTGCTTGGATCAGACTCTCTACTACGGTTCCCCCTGCTCTGTACAGCAGCCACCAACCCGGTTTGGCACGCATCGATTTTCATTCTGCCTGTTTTTCACCTGCTCAATAGGGCTACGATCCTTTTAACCTCGCAATATATATTTCTCCCTTTCTTAGTCCTGCACCTGGGTCTGCTAGCCGTGCTATAACAAAGTTAAAAACAAAGATTTGGTAATAATCACTCAGTTAGCCTAGCTATGAGAATAAATAAACGGAGCGCTCTATCTTTTTTTCTCTCTCTCTCACATACGCACACACAGACAGAGTTGCGCACCCATGCCGCCACTATGTCTCCCTCATCCAATCCTCCCTCACTCAGCAGAACTTAGTGGGCATTTATCCTTCTTATGCTGTTCTGCTTCTATCCATAAAATACATAGCTGTAGTTTGTGAAAAAACACCTTTAAACAATCACCATAACGGGACCCCTTGGCCAATCAGAAGACAATGGGCTTTGAGAGGGGGGACATGAGAATCTACAGCTTGTTCAGACAGAGGCTGAAAAAAAGGCCATCATGAAGAGTCAGTATAAGTATGAGTCAGTATAACACTATTAGCCAAGCCCTCATGGAAGCGTAAGAATCCCGACCATATTGTCACTGAATGCATAAGAGGAAAACACTGGTCCCCTCCTGTCTTATCCATTGCTGGCTAAGCCGCTACATGAGGTTTCTAACTTTCAACGTTAACTTTATTCTCCCAAGTATAGATCTAACTCACCAGTCAGGAGTAGACAGTTTTCTTTTTTTCCACACACACATTTTGGGGACGCCGAGAAGGTCGTTATACACAACATATCAGTCTCGTTCCTGCAGAAGAAGATACAGCTTACACCATTCTTACAGACTGGAGGATAACCGCTGAAGCCCCAACCTCCTGATCCACTAATGTTGATGCGCTGCTCTGGAGAATTAGCTCATTTAATTTTGTATTGGTACCACACTGTTTGGCCGTTATATGTTATTCCTCTTACTGAGTTTGCAGCCAATAACTGTGCTTCCAGACTAAATTCCAGAAACCCTACGGCTGAATGAAAGTTTGTGCCCGGTTTCTGTTGGATAAAGTGGTATTTACTGCATTTTACTCCAGACATTAGGATTTATGTTTTTGCCTATGTTAGCTCCTGCTACTGAGTCAGTCAATAGCCATACTTTATGAGTGAATGACTAAAATCTAGTACGAGCTGATTGAATGCAAGTTCACTACTAGGTACTGTGTGTTACTTGTGTTTAACCGCAGCAACCAGGAACACATACCCTACTACACGCCCTACACATATCCACCTTCATACACATCTGAAACCCGCAGCATGTAGCCTAGACTCCCGCTGCACGTCACAACATCTTGGGGAGGTTAGACAGTGTTTGTCCTCCATTTTGGTTCCTAGCCCTTTGCTCAAGCTTTGTGGGCCAGCCCACCATTTTGGATCATCATTCAGTGACGAGTCACCGACATGGTCTCGTCCACCAGTGTCGTCTTCACTCTTCAACACTCCACTGTCCCACAATCACACACACAAACACATGTATACATACATCTATGCCTGTATCCACATGCTTGGTGATTGCTGTATGCTTTGTTTTTGCTTAGAATAGATGATAGTGGTTTAGGGTTAGGTAAAGTTGTGATCATTGATTTGTGCCCAAGTGAAATAAATTCTGTTTTATCTTGAATGAGCAGTTGCTTGTGTTTATTGTGTATTGTCTTGTACAGGTGATTGTGACGGTCAGTGCTCGGATTCACCCTTCACTGTTCACCCTATCTATGTAAAATAGTGTTTAGATATTGGCATATATAGGTGAGCAAACCCTTTTTGAGAATGTTTTCAAATTTGGTTATTGGTCCCTGAGTCCAGGGTGATGCACCATATTTATTAAGCTTATTTCATCTTTAATCACAATATAATTTTTTACCATATGTTGCAGCCCTGTTTTAGACCATAACAATCATTGAAAACAATAACCCAAGTGCTTATGTATAATTAATAATAGCTTTCTTGGAATTCCTAAAAATGCACTTTGGTTTGTGTCTCCCACAAAAGCAGAGGCTCCTGTGAAACCTCCTTCCTATGATTACATTACAGATTACTATGCCACATGATTCAAACTTATAGGCAAATGTTGGACTGATTTTGCTGACAGTCCTGTAGCCCAATCCGTTAACAATGCCAAAAGCCCTTACTGTTCCTCTCACCCTGCTCCCCACCCCACCACCCCTCTCTCCCCTCCCCTCTCCTGTCATGAGTGAGTGTACATTTCTGTAGCGAGTCTGCTTTCACAGGCCACTGATACAGCATTCCCCCAAATACTGCACCAGCCTCCAGCACAAGAGCTTAATCAGGCAGGAAATAGATGTAAAAGAACACAGAGACAGCCAAAGCGCAGGCAGCTGAAAGCTCCCCTTGCTTCTGTATTTGTCTGACATGCGGTGATAGTGAGGCTTTAAACTGAGATTTCAACCAAACAAAATGCACCAAGTTATATACTGTTCCCCTTCTTCACAAGATGTTTCAGAGGTTTTTACGCATTTGGCACAGTTTTATAAGCACTGGTTCCAAGTTACAAATGTCTGGCTAGCCACTTGTTGCAATGATTACAGCTGGATTGTCTTTTTGTTTGTGCATTTTTTGAGTTTAAACACTGATTGTGCTGATTGTTAGAAAGGCTTTTTGTTTAATGTTATTTTATTAGTTTTTATATGATGTTCTTTTTTGCTACAGTAAAAATCAAATGATTACATTTGAAAATTGAATTCAAAATCCATAAAAATAGTTTTGAATTAATGAAGATTAAAAAGTAAATTGTAAGTTTTAATTCATGAAGAGAAATGCTTGATTATTGCTGATGCTGAGAGGGGGGGAATGATTATGTATTTCATGTTTGCAGCAATGGAGTACCACAATCTGAACACCTCCATAGCTACCAGAGACTTCTGGGTTATTACAGGTAGGGATATCATTGTTTTAATTTTTTTCACTAAATATAAAACAACAACGACTTTGTGTTTGTTTTTTAGTGTTTCCCATGTTGACTTTATGAATGGCTTCATGTTGTGAGCAACATGAATATATTTCACAGTGTTCAAGGGCACCCACACTGCTGTACTGTATAGTGGATGGGCCTTTCAGATCAGGCTATACAGCTCTTAACCATGCACTTACTGCGATGAGAGGCCGAGTCAGTTCAAGGTCATCCCGTAGACGATGGGATTTACTCACACTGAACAAGATGTACAACAGGATCATTTCTTTTTAACTGGTGATAAAGCAGAAGAGATTAAAGCGGCATTAAGTGATGTTTGACCACTAGGGGACAGAAAAACTACAAACTATGCTTCCAAGAAGCATATGCCTGATTTGTTGTTAGTTGTCAAGTTGTTATGGGTAATAACAACGTACATATGCATCAAACACAGAGCAACATGAGCTTCTCGTAAGACCCTTACAGCCTGGGAATCATGCATAGGTCTAAGTGAAATCACATACTGTGTTTTTGTCTCACTCAGACATTTCTAATTTTGCCTCTATCTCTCGACTCCTTTCTTTTTTCTTTCCTCGCCAATAATTTATTCTCTGTCTGAACCATCTGGCCACCCTCTTTTCTTTCGTTCTACATTTTGCAGTGATCCAGGACGTGGATAACGCCAGCCTGGAGGGACAATACCAAAGCTTTGCCAGTCTGATGGAGCAACGGCTGGCTGAGCTGTTTGTTTTGGCAGGCCAGCAGGGCACTCGTTTCAGACGAGCCACTGCTGTAGGCAGCTACACTGTCCAGGTAAGAAACTGGCACGGCAGCCAACAGGGAGTTCCACGTCTGACTATCTCTGGAAGAACAAACAGTCTGCGGTGCACAGGGTTAAATAGTGAAAGCAGCAAATCGTTTTAGTCTGTCTAATGAAAACATTATTCCACTAGTTATGTTGGCTTGTATCTTATATTATTTTTTCAATAGATGCACACTTTTGTATGATTACTCGTGGTCAGGCCTTGATAATTAGGGACCTTCCCAGGTCATCATCTGCTAATTGCTTATCAAAACAAGCCAGAATTTTTGCCAGTTTGAATGTTTTACTAAACAAGTACTCTTTTCTGTCCATGTGTTTTTTTTCCTCTCATGAGACTGCATGGTTTTATTTTTGGAATGTAAGCCGCAACCCGGCCATGAACCGGCCATTCAGTAACAGCTGATATTGAGCGTACTGTAGTTCAAGGATACATGTGTCAACCCTTTTCTTTTTCAATCAGATGGTGAGCATCCGTAGGGTGTCAGGGTCGAAGAATCCAGCAGAGATGACCTACTATGTCCAGCACAATGGCATTCCTTTATCGGGCACGTCAGCTGCCAAGGTCCTGAACACAGTGGATTCGCAGACCATGGCGCTCACCCTGGGCTACTTTGTCCAGCTGCAAGCAGAACGTAAGCACAGCATCCTTCTAGCAATTGACAAGTAGGCAAATAGACAGAATCACTAACAGACAGGCATGTAAACCAAAACACATGACTCATGCTGAGTTAGAAAACAGGAGCTTGTGCTGGGATGAGGGGGGTAGAAGAAATGGTTGAGGAAGCTCTTTGCTCTTTAATCTCTCTGAAATGCTCCCGGCATGACATTGTTTGTTTGGGCTGCAGTGCTGCTCACTGCTAAGAGAAAGGGAGAAGGGGGAGAGGGGGAGACAGAGCTGGTCAGAGGAGAGAGAGAGAGAGAGAGAGAGGGCACGAGCGAGCAAGAGAGCGAGAGAGAGAGCGCATGCTGCATTCTCTTACAGATTGTTGCCTGCAATAGCTGAATCAGGCGCACTGTATATCAGGTTGAGCTTTCACTTAGCGTGGGTGTGACTGATGCTTCTGCATGTGTCAGCAGGAAAAATAGTAGGCTGTGTGTTATACTTTATATCAACCAAACAATGAACTGTTATCATGTAGTGTTTAGAGTCTAATGGGTGCCATGTAATGAAGCAATCATGGTGAAAAACTTTTTTTTTCCAGCTGTGGTCAAGAACCCACCTAATAACCTTTGGATAATCGCTGCAGTGTTGGCCCCCATCGCTGTAGTAACGCTCATTATTATCATCATCACAGCTGTGCTGTGCAGGAAGAATAAAAATGACTTTAAAGCGGATGCCATCGGCAACCTCAATCCCCGAGCTAAGGTATCTGTCTTTCATTCTATGAATCTGTCTGTGTTGAAGCAGGCTATAGATTAGTATATAGTTTTGATAATTAATTCATTGTGCTAATCATTTTTCATGCTTCTCAAATGTCATTTGCATATCATTTGCTGCTTTTCTTGGTTTTATATTAAACTGAAAGTGTTTGGGTTTTGGATTTTTGGTCAGATAAAACAAGAGATTTAAATATATCTCCATAGGCTTTGGGAAATCAGAATGGGCATTTTTCACTAGTTTCTGATATTTTAACAAATTAACAATTATGACAATTAACAAAATGATTAATTAAAAAAATAAGAAACATCAGCAGATGGATTGATTATGAAAATAATCAGTAGCCGCAGCCCCAGAGTAGGTGTTTGTGACTTTACAGCTACGGTTTGTGTGGTGTAGTATGTGTAAGTGAGTGATGAGGGTGACTGTGTATGCTCATGACAGAATTATATGTTTCTTGTGTTGTATTCTGGATTGTCTGCGCAATGCTATCTGTATTGCCTGTGCTGTGTTAATACGTTGGTAGAATCCTAGTCAGTCTTGAAACTGAAACACAACACAAACACACACATTTTCCCTTGTTTTCAGATGGCGTATCGGAGAGATGTGGGCTATTATCACCAGGTATCTGCCTCTGTTATTTCCTCTCATTACTGATCTGTGTTTTCATCTTCAGGGCTCAACTGGGCCAACAGAGGGATTTGAATGGGATTCTGGGCAAACATCAGTTATGATATATTTTAATAAATCCTGCTGCACTGATGTAAATCAAGGATGCAACAGCACTTTGGAATAACAAGCCTTTCACAATGACACTTACTTAGGTAAAAGGCTGACATTGCCTATTTTCAAATTTGAAAGACTGAGCTTTACAGAGAATGGTTATTATGGGGGAGGAGGGGGGTGTGTGTGCTTGTGCTTGTGCTTGTGCACTGTTTTTTTGTGTAGAGATGATTGAAAACTGTTTCCATTATTGTTGCATTAAGGGTGTAGCAATGTCATAATCAATTTTTTCTTCACCTCCATGTCTGTTGCTTTTTTTGCTCTGTAGTTCTGTTCTCTGTTATATGTCAGTGTAGATAGGCTAAATGAAAACGCATAGTGTAACACTCAGCACATCCCACTGCACGATTTATGGAATTTCATAAGAGACAAGTAATAAAATCTTCTATATTAAACTGTAAAAAATCATTTCAGTGGCACCTTCAGAGCAGTTATTATTTCACAACATTTATGGTCCTGCATGAAAAAAAACACACCAAAAAGCTCAGTTCAGATGTAAAACATTATTGGTTGCTTCTGACAAACCATTACTTTCTACACACGGCATATAACCAGTTCTGTCTAATAAGAAATGTGAAAACCAAGGAAAAACCTGAAAGATAGAATAAAAATTTAAAGTGAGGCTCTTATGTCTTCTGTATTACTTTAATTTTCTGTAAGCCAAACACTTTCATCACATACCCTTGTTAGAATTTACAGCAATAGCACCTACAGTTGCATCTACAGTAGCACTTTTAGTTAGTGAGAATGACTGGTGTGTGTGAGTGTGTGTGTGTGTGCGTGCACTATAGGAAGAGAGTGGATGCATGTTCTTCAGTGAGTGGAGTATCACTTATCGATTTTGCCGTTGTGTGTGTGTGTGTGACAATTTGCGATGAAAGCAATCCTAAATATTTCAGGATACAGTATGTCTATCTCTTTTGGTCTCTACTTTCTCTATAACTATGTGGACATCCAGTGTTAGGTAGAACACCATAAATCCTCTCCTCCTCCCTCTCATCCTCTAATGTGTTCTAACGTTTAACTACTATATTTCTGTGAAAGTCTGCAAATCTCATCTTGTCACCGCCCACTGCGAGTCATTTATTTGACAAGAATTTGGAAGAAGATGAAAAAGGGCCTCAGTTGAATCTGTGCTTATCTATTTCAAGACACAGCACCGCAGTAATCCCAGTTCTGTTCCTTAAGTCCTCTGGACATCTCTTAAAAAGATACACGTTTGAGCTATTTTGAGATGTGTGCCTACGTGACACTTCTGGTTGACTAATGTATATCTCTTTGTATCTCAAATCAATCACTTTTTTATGCCTACAGGTATGTGAAAGCAAATCAATCTTACTTAAGCTGTCTCTTTTGTCTATCTATATTTGCACTCAACCTGTCCATCAGCCTGTCCAGGGTTTCGACTATGCCAAGCAGCATCTGGGCCAACAGGGAGGGGATGAGGAGACCCTGCCTGTCAGTCAGGATACCTTAGTGATGTCTCTACAAATTCGGGACACACCACTTTCACTAGAAAAGGCCCTACAGCAAGACGGAACTGCCAACAAGAAAAGCCTCACCACCGACAAACACACAAGGTATCATCACACCTACACACACTCACCTCCTCATACTGTTGTCTGTATTGCAACAAAAAATTTATACTTTATTAATCATAACTTTTAGACTTTTTAAAATATTTTTAGGGACAAAAGACACAAGATTGAAGAATACTTCACATGATCTTCACATTATCTGGATAAAGTTGTACTATGATTAACTGGAAGTAGATGAAAAAACCTAAGCTAACCTATTTAAATTCAGTATAACAGAGGATGTAAAGCATTTTACTTTGGAGGTAAGATTAAACACTGCCAATGGTTGTTATTTCTGACATTTATAATATCAGATTAAATAGATAAAAAGATATAAATCCCAGCAATGCTTGGGAGTTTATCAGGCTCAGCTAAACTATAGGTTATCCTAGCTCAACTTTCATCCCTATAAGTTAACAAGTTAGCCTTTTAAAAGGGAACATGTTGCTTCCTTAACCAGATGATAATCGCTGAATTGTCTCATTTTATTCAGAAATATTTTATGTTTCCTCCTTCAATTGAGACTGAACGCAAGTCTCCTCCCAAAGGGTGTTACTTTAAGTTACATTATGTGTGCGTTATCTCAAGATCTGCACCACTACTCTGTTAGAAAGCTCCTGGGCTGGATAAAACACAAAGATTATTGTCTGTTCTCATTCTGCCCCGTTACTGAATGATAGGCGGTCATTAACAGAGTTCTCCATATGAGCAGGTGAAATTGACCGTTTTCCTCATGTGACAGTCAGTAGTGCTTTTTCAGAAATTAATTGCCATGTTAAATCATGCTAAATTATTTAATTGAGGGACGCAAAAGGGTATAATTTTTCAAAGCCATGCAGGATAATGAGATCAAATGAAAAGAATGTGACAGAATAGGGAATCTATAGAGTTCAGATCGTGCACTAATGATTCTGAAGACTCCTGAGGCAGTTTTTGAAATGAAGTTTTTCATTTCTTAAATATCAAACTATTGGTCTTAAATGTTCCTATCTTTTTGTGACATCAAGTCCATATATGCTATTATCCCAGGACATTTTACATTGGAACGTAATAAATGAAAATGATTAGAATAAAATTAGCTATATTGTGAAATAGTAGTACATTTTTTTGATTTTTCAAGATTAGCTTGAGTCTGGTTGACATTTACTAGCTGCACAAAGGTAGACCACATCTCACAAGCTCAGTTTTCATTGTTCCATTAAAATGTGGAACATATCCAATGAGAATGTATAGAGGACCAATGGATTCACATCAAATCAGTGAACTATGTTGAGTGTCAAAATCCCTGAACCAAGTGAACTGTTTAGCCTCACTTTTACTTAAACATTAATTTTGGTGAAGAGTAGTTTGAAGAATTTTGACATCTATGAAACAATGAAACAGTAACTGTGTTTTTCCACTTTACAGTAGTAGATATACATTTAGCTTTGAATATGGGGAAAATATCACAGCTATTGGTTACTCTGCAACATACGCTATAGCTAGTAGATAAGGAAGTATTCTGCAAGTGCAACATGATCATGCCAAGACCACTGACAGACGAGCGAATGCATTCAATCAAGTGTAGGTACACAGTTCATGTTGACTTCTTAATAAATGTGAAATTGCCATTTACCTGTTGTGCAACCTGTTTGAAATAACATCTGTCCCAAAGTGCCTGCTAAACCCTGCCAGATAGAAGAGAAGAGAAATGTGTGGAAAATGTGAGGTTAAATTTGTTTAAGTTATGATTTTACTTGAAAATATTGCATTTTCTTCTCTGAAGTCATCCCTTCACTTGCACCAAGATCGCACAACTGTGATCCTCTAAACACCAACACAGGATTAAACATACATACCCTCACAAATAACCAATGTGAACATATTCTGTACAGCTCAATGAATTATTACACATTACACGTCTTTGTTGAGCCTGTGACCATTGCATGGAGCTGGCTCTCTGCAGCACTGCCTCAACAAGAGCAGGGAGGGCAGCCGCAGCTCCTCTGTCTCTCTTTGCTGTTATCATTTTTACCAGACAATTAGGGGATAGACCATGGTGCTTTGATGTCACTTTCAGCCTTGTGGTCCTCTGAGCCGCCGAAGGATCAGCTCTAATTCCAACTACAGTGCAGCGTTTGAAGCCAGTAAAACACGCATTGGATAATTGTTTGTCCAGCTAATGGAAGAGCTAGTCTTGCCTCACTCTGGACATGATCACACACTGGTTTTGAGGCGTACGTGACAGATATGCAAGAGTACGACAACAATGCATATGTAGCAGAGACACATGAACATGAAAGTTTGGTAATGAAAATAATGCAGATACATGTACTAACAAACACACACAATCATCACTTGACAAGACAGTTGCCATGTGTCAAGATTTCATCATTATTAATATAAAAATTGAAACCTAACCAGCTGATGCATGATAGATTTTTGTGGTCTTTTTTGGTTTTGTGGCAGATTTGGATCAATCAGCTAATTTTTCTGGCATTCTCTACCATTTCACCATTTCACTATTCAGACCCAAAGGACATGTTCTACTGATATTCTTCTAAACCAGGCAGTGTGTAATGATTGTTTTAATAATGAACATTCATGTTTACATTCTGCAAAAAAACCCAAAAGACAATAATAAAACATTGTGTTTTCTGGACTGAAGCTTGGGAGATGCAGAGAGGAAGGTGAGGTTGTTAAAGAGAGGGATGACATAACCTGGCTGCGAGCCCAGCTTCCGGAGAGCTCACCGCCTTTCCTGTTGCTATGGTTACTTGCAGCAAGTTGCCGAGCGAGGACGGTTCCGTCATCAGCAACGAATCAGAGAAGCTGAATTCCGGCAGGGGCTTGACAGTGCTGAAAGTCACAGCACAGCAGAAACTGACAAAGGAGGAGTTGCGCAGGAGGGACGGTGAGAGTCACACTCTGATGCAAAAATTATTTATTCTACAGCTTCTTAGCAGACAAGGTCATGTGTGTCACAAATGCAAAATATCTTTTCCCATTCTCAGGGAATGTGGTACTGCAGCTTTTTTTATGCCAGAAAGGTAGCCACTTGGCAGTGAGCAGAGTTGGACCTGATGAATATGCATGAGACAGACACTCTGCTGACATGATACAGTATGTCAGACTAGTGGATGCTGTGACACAGTGGCAGAAACACATCACGCACATACTCACTAATGCAAAAATACAGAAAGACCATATGAAGCCTTGACGTCCTGTATTTAAGTAAAATCTGCTCAGACGTTGAACTATTCGTTGTTCTATTCTTGTCCACAGAAGCTAAATGATCAACATGTGATGGGTGTGAGTTAAATTAATCAAATTCCAATACTCTGCTTGTAAATTGGAACAAGCTCGCTAGATTATGATTTTCTTAATGGGTGGATTTGAATAATTCATTAGCTGAGTTAAGGGAAACTAGAATTGAATCTAGTTTGTCTGATGTTGGATAAGGAATGAAAGTGCAAAGTCAGTTTCTTTCATCTATCACAGAGATGCATTGGCACAACCTTTGAAGTCAACGCTATCTTTGTGATCTATTGTCTCCGTCCACCACTTCATTTGCTGACAGCCACAGAGAGACAAGGTGATGAGAGTGAGACAGAGAGGGGATGGAGGGGCAGACAGCGAGACAAAGAGGGAGTGTGACACTTTGCTCCCCTTTGACTGACAATGTAATGATTAGAGGTATTTGTAGTCTCTTTTGTGAGTGAACTCCCTCTCTGTTCTTCAGATCCATATGACACCTCCTCTGGCTCCCTGCAGCTTATTTCCATAAAGCCCATGGCGGCTCAGGCCAACTACTCACACCCGGCTTCTACTGACCGCAGCCAGGACTCAGCCATCGTCAACGGAGAGGTGATGCATGTGCACATCCATTTAGAGAGATGCCCAGACTTACATGAACATATGTACTCACAGGCCACTTTATTAGGTAAACCTTGCTAGTACCGCGTAGGACCTCCTTTTGCCTTTAGAACTGCCTTAATTCTTTGCAGCATACTTTTAAAAAAGGTGTTGGAAACATTCCTTAGAGACTTTGGTCCATATTGACACGATAGCATCACATAGTTGCTGCAGATTTGTCAGCTGCACATCCATGATGCAAATCTCCTGTTCCACCACATCCCAAAGTTGCCTTATTGGATTGAGATCTGGTGACTGTGGAGGCCATTGGAGTACAGTGAACTCATTGTCATGTTCAAGAAACTAGTTTGAAATGATTTTAGCTTTTTGACATGGTGCATTATCCTGCTGGAAGTAGCCATCAAAAGATGGGTACACTGTGGTCATAAAGGGGTGGACATGGTCAGCAACAATACCCAGGTCTTCTGCTGCTGTAGCCCATCTGCTTCAAGGTTAGACGTGTTGCTTTTCATACCTCGGTTGTAACAAGTGGTTATTTGAGTTACTGTTGCCTTTCTGTCATCTCGAAAGCAGTCTGCCCATGCTCCTCTAACCTATGACATCAACAAGGCATTTTCATCCACACAACTGCCGTTCACTGGATATTTTCTCTTTTTTGGACCACTCTCTATAAACCTACAGATGGTTGTGCGTGAAAATCCCATTTCTGAAATACTCAGACCAGCCCGTCTGGCACCAACAACCATGATACATTGAAAGTCACCTATATATCCCCTTTCTTCCCCATTCTGATTCTCGGTTTGAACTTCAGCAAGTTGTCTTGACCACGTCTACATGCCTAAATGCATTGAGTTGCTGCCATGTGATTGGCTGATTAGTTATTTGTGTTAACAAGCCATTGAACAGTTGTACCTAATACAGTGGCTTGTGAGTGGATATACACAGCCCTAGGTATGTACAACTTACATAGACACCAAAATGTAAAAAGGCCCTGTTAGAGCTGTTTTGGTTATTTCACGTGAGATATATCTTTATTTGTGTTTTTTGCTGGAAAAAGTCAGATATTTCTGTGCAGCAAACACAGCAACGTTATGACATGTGTGGAGTAGTTTGCTTATGACAGAACTGTCAATCAAATCTGATTAAACCAGAAGGATACAGTCCTGATGAAGCAGATGAGCTGACATTTTGAGTGTTAAACGCTTAATAAATAATAACTAAAGAGGTTTTTTCCCCCACTGCTTATCTAATCTTGAATATTTAATGTCACAGGGAAATACTTTTGGAGCTTTAAAAGATGACCCACTCTGACATAAATGTGAACTAATCATGGAAGAAAATGTACACAGTCCTTTTAAATGAGTAGATTTTCCTTTGTAGATTTCACCTGATAAAGCTCTGACATCAGATGACCAAAGTACAAACAAAGTACAATGTTTAAAGCTTGAAAGGGGCATTTTATAATCACAAACATATTCCTGACATTTCTCTATTTTAAAATGTAATTTAAATATATATTGTGAGCTCACTCAAGTGTTATTCCCCAGAAAATTATATAATACATCCTTTACAGTACACCGATCAGGAGTTCAATGCACAACACTTTTTAATTTTTTCATTCTTGATTTTCATTATTTTGTCATTTCATCTGTGGTTTTGAAGTGATATAATAAACATGGAAAACAATGAATATGTTCTGAATCTCCCTGACTGTGGTTGCATAACAGTTTCATTTTCAGAGCTTCTTATTCTCATGAACCCTCTGATCTTTCATCACCACATGCCATTTAAGACAAAGCAGAATCTTACCACATACAACAAGAAGAATCTTGTGTCTGCTTTCATTCTCATCTCTCCATGTTTCTTGTTTGCATCCTGCACTCTTTCCACTCTGCAGGTGAACTTGGCTCTGAAGCAGAAGTCAGACATTGAGCACTACAGGAACAAGCTGAGGCTGAAGGCAAAGAGGAAGGGCTATTATGACTTTCCCTCCACTGATGGCAGCAGCAGCGGTCGAGCCCTGCCGCAGAGACAGCGGCACAGCAATGAGAGGGCAGCCGGTGAGCATGGCAGACCAATGGAGCCTGATGATGAGCGAGGTTCCACTTATGTCAAGTCTCACAGGAGGTGAGGGGAGAGTGGAATAGCAAGTGGAACCTGGGTTTGGCTGAGTGTAAACAGAAAAGAAAAGCTTTCTTACATAAGGGTGTGAGGATGGACAAAGTGCTACATGTGACGTGGCATTTCATGTTTGGTTGATTAGGCTTCTAAACATGGCCTTTTATACATCCTTGCTGACCTCTGCCTTACATAATTAGGAAGACTGTCTCCTCTTGTGTTGTCATTATCCTGTCTTAGTTGGCAGTGAGAGACCCATCAGGCCTGTCTGATTAGTTTGATCCAAGTCCTGAGCTTCCATAAAGGAGAGAAGAGGCAGGGTGTCACACAGTCCACTATGCTGGTTCTGTCCCGCTCCTGCTTTACAAATGGACATAAAGATGGACAGAGTATTTGATTCAATTATAATTATTATTATTAATTATATGTTTTCATGTTTTTATTGAACACACTGTGTAAATATTCACAGAAAAAGTATTTGAACCCTTGAATTAAATAACTGGTTGAGCCTCCATTAGCAGCAATAACCTCAACCATATGCTTCCTGTAGTTGCAGATCAGATCAGAGCTGAGCAATGGTCAGGATGAATTTTTTATAATTGTTTGTGTGGTATTAGTTTAAGCTGACTATGTTTGTCTATTGTTGTGACTTAAATGAAGATCAGATCACATTTTATGACCAATTTATGCAGAAATCCAGGTAATTACAAAGGGTTCATATTTTTCCTGAACTGCATTCTCTACCACCTCCACTTCCTACCCACCTTGCACTGCAAGAACTCTGAAAACATGGCTGAAATTAAGAAAGCTGAACTGAAATGATTTTAATTCATAACAAGTATACCCCAGGACTGATTTGTACTGAACCCACTCTTTACTCTAATTGGCAGGCACTCCCAGGTAGGGCAAACAGCCTATCGCAGCAGACAGAGTCTGAGCAGTCCTAGTCCGGGAGGAACAGAGATGGACCTGCTTGTTATGCGGGAGAGACCCAGGAGAGGCATTCGCAACAGCGGCTATGATGTGAGTCACATGTCATCACCTACTGACCTTGTCTCCAACAAGTTGCCATGTTTAACATTTTGAGAAAGTAGCACCTACTCTAACTGTGTTGGTACTTTTTAAATAATATTAGGTAATTTCCAGTATACATGTAGAAGGCTAATGCACAAGTGATGTATTAGCAATGGTAGAATCACATATACTTTTAAATTTAAATTAATATACGTATTAATGATGCTATAGATGTACAATTCAAATACAAATATTTGTTCATTTAAATGCTTGTTACCGGATGATAATTTTAACCAAATTAAACCTAGTGCCACTGTTTTCTATCTGGTAAGACGGATGAGCTTGATAGTGCTAAAGCTGTGCCTTATTGCCCTATTTAAGACACAGCCATTGAGCTAGAAACCAGACATATTCTTTTCAGGTGTGGTTTCAAGTGTGCCACAGCAAGTTGAAGGAAGAGAAGTGATTCATTCATAATTAAGAGTTAAAATTTATAAGGGCCTGTCGTTTTCATAAGTAATGCATCGCATGATGGCTGGTATATGGCTTGACTCTTTTATTGTTCCATTATGGCTCTGTGTATGGCTCTTTCTGTCATGTATACTAGTATGTGAGCTCCCAAGAGTAATCGAGCAGACATTACCTAAAAAGTGTTTTCATTCTGAGCTATCCTTCTGTAAAAAATATGAGCAGTGATAGAAATATTTCGCTGAACTGTTTTTGACCTGCCAGCCATTCTGACCAGTCACAGCAGGAAATATACTGGTGTAACTAGCTGTGATAATGTTGTGCTGGCTCACTGGTATTTAAAAAAAAAAAATGTTATTATGTAAACCTGCGCTTTTCATACTATTGCCAAATGTCTGTTGTGAAATTAGCCTTTTGTGCTTTTGATTTAGATATATAAGGATTGTGGGGCAACAGGATGGTACCATGAAAAAATGCCACAGGTCTGAACTTGATAAAATTTAGATATAATATTATAGAAGACTTTTGGCTGGCTCTAGATTTTCTGTTTAGTAGCTCCCTGATTCTGACCTCCCATTGTCATGACTCGTGGTCGTTTTGTACTTGCTGTGGCTAAACTTTGTGTAGCCAATTCTACGGCAGCTATGTTGGTAACATGGCACAATAGCCGGTACAAGCTACACCGCCCTTTTTCAGAACTCCTGACCCTGTTGATTACAATGGGACTAGTGTAGCTGCAGGCCCCATCACTGCAGATGCAAGTGTTTGCTGTTCCGTGTTGCAGGGGGGCTGATTTATGAGGTGCACTACGCAAGGTCTCCTGTGACTACCCTCAATTCATACAGGAAGTAGGGCAGCCTCTACTCACATATTCATTTATCATTGAATGTGAGGCCTGGATAGATGGAAACAGATTCTGGGAGAGGAGGAAAGGGGGAAAGGAGGGTATGAAACAGTGAACTTAGGGGTGAGTGAGCGGGTTAGTAATATGTAGTAATATTCAGGGGAATCATGATGATGGTTAAACAGTATTATATATAGTGGAGGTAAGAAAAGAGAATTGGACAAGGAAGATAAAAATCAGCATCAGCACACAACTATCCAGCTATTGTGCAGTATAAGTGCAGAAAAGTACAGGTTAACACTCTCCTTGAAACAAACTGTCTGATTCTGCTGCTGCACTTACTGTGACCAAGCAGTTACACAGCTGGATCAAAATTTTCCAGCTGATTTGTCTCAGAAATTCTCAGTAACATTTTACAGCATCTTCTAGCATAGCCAGCACCTTGTCAATAACCCGCTGAGAGAATGACAGGAAAATTTCCAGCTATCTCATGTTGTAACTGTTAACATCCTGCTAATTCAATAAGGAGAGTTATTTCATTTTGTAATATTTGATCCAGGTGTAAATCAAAATATGGCTCGCCCAGTGACCGCTGCCACAGATTCATCCAACTGAGCCATCACCATTAAACTACAGGACACTCTACTTAAAATTGTGTCATATCCTTTTATTCTTGTATGTATGACAGGTGTTTTTGTAACAGTGTTTGGTTATCAATCAGCTCCAATTCTGTTATATAATAGCATACACTATTTCTCTGTATTAGCAATGACAAAAAAAGTGTGGAGATGTATGTTGCCAATTCATGGTGGTGAATCTCTTTTTTTATATGTTTTAGACTGAACCTGAGTTGATTGAAGAGACAAATGTTGACCGTCTAATGGGGCCACGGGGATACATGTACGGCCGGGGCTTGAAAGGCCACTCAGAGACATCCACTCTGAGCTCTCAGCCGTCCATTGACGAAGTGCGACAGCAGATGCACCTGCTGCTGGAGGAGGCATTCAGCCTGGCTTCAGGGGGGCAGTCCACATCCGGAAGGCACTCCCATCACCACCACGCATCTCCTGACCACTACAGCCCTGCACCGCCTCCCCTCCCCTACGCAGACGTGGTGACCAGCGCCCCGGGTACAATGAGCTGTGGACGAAGAGGCCTGCAGTGGGTACCATCTTATGGCGCAGACGTATATCAATGCAGCCTGCCCAAACCGGTAAGTGGGATGATGATATTTGCCCTCTCTTAAGAAGTGTGTTAAGAGTTTATGTAACATTAAATGCCTTCCAATATCTCTTTAAGGCCTTTCACTTTACCCAGCTCCCTGAGATGGCCATGGGTTCTCCTCCGCCTTTACCACCTCGCACTGGACCTCCTCCTGGGACCTCCTTAAGACGGTGAGCACAGAAAGTCTCTCTCACACTCACATAGACAGATGCAGGCGGACACAGGGACACACACATTGTCTGTAACTTCCCAAAGTCCATCAGATAGTCCAAATTTATTCACATTCAAATTCATATTCAGGGACTAGATATTCACTAGGTAATGTGCTGTGGCCAGGGTGATTTTAGGCCTTGTATAAATTTGAATATTGAACTAGTGCATTGAGCGATGGCAAGAATATTAATAAGGTACTCACTTTTTCACATGGAGTGTGCCTGCCATCTAGTGGTACTGACCAAGTATCCAGTAACTCTGTGCTTATTCCTCTCCAATCTCTGTACAACTTAGTTCCACTTCTGACGTGGGGCCTAAGGGAAGGAGCTCAGAGACATCTGTCACTGAAATGCAGAGTCAACATGACAACAACCCATATGGGCCGACTACTAGAGCAGCACTTCCATCTATCACTGCAGAGCAGCCTGTGTCCAACTACTCAGGTAAGCATATGGGGAGCTGACTTGGCATTTTAGAAGTAACCCATAATGGGCTTTACCTCCATGCCAACATACATTTTGCAAGAATAGTAATCTTAAATGTAAGCATCCCCTTGAAAATAGAATTCTTCTGTTCTCTGTAGGAAACCCAATAACAGCCGTCTATGCCATCCCAGCCACCAGGTCCGGCTACTCAGAATACTTTGTCTCGACACCACCCACCTCCTACCACAGTCCCTCCTGGATGTCCTATCCACCAGAGCCTGAGGATGTGCCGCCACAGTGGGCCGACTCTGTAAGGAAGCCTTTTTTGCGTGCTTTAGAAACACCCGGTCCTACTAAAGAATTCAAAAATAAGGAACTCAAAGATGAGCAAATTATAGTGGTAAAGTAATGTAGCCAGATGTCTTCATTAAACTAGGACAGTCCCCGTTTTCAAGCATTTGTCCCAGTGACTCAACAGCACTTTGTCGTAATAATTAGACCTTTAATTTTCAGTGTGGCTATTGTGACATTTCTTGCAGAATAAAGGCTATATCCAGACCCTAAACATGATAGATAATTGCTCTAAACATAAGAGAAGCTCTTTGTGTCTTACTGTTGTTAGTGTAGTAATTGTTTGGACTAAATAAGTATTGTTATTTTAAATTCAGTGTCCTGGCTTTATACAGAACAGACAAGAAGCCTCAGACAATTTAATTCTATGTTTTTTAATTAAATAATTAAAGACAGTCTAGTAAAACTGAAACAAATGTTGTAATTGTTGTAGAGTGTTTTTAAAATATCCCGCCCTCACCTGGTCGTCAGGTTTGTTTTTCAATTAACATCTGGTCATCTCACGGAGCCAGAAATTGAGCTACAGGACTGCAACAGCTAGAGCTGAAAAAGGAATGAACACTTTGATTTGGAAGGAATATATCTGTAATGTGTTGGTGAGATTGCCTCTCTGAATTAAACTATTGTCCTTCTCACTATGGCACTGACAGGTCTTTTTGTGGTCATGTTCCTATCTACCCTTGACAATGACTGGGACTCATCAAACAACATTTTTTAAAATATCCTTCTACCCTCTCTGCTGTTTTTCATTAAAATAAGATGGGTCCCATTTCTCCTGTCAGATCTGTTATAACCCATGTGACCCCCCTCCCTCCCCTGCACTGGACTCTCCTTGTTTGTATGGAATGTTCTCTTTTTTTCCCTGTCTATTTGCCTGTTTCAACCAGATGCCCTCACGTCTTTTTGCAGAACCAGTGTCATTTAGAAACCATTTGCTGATCTGAATTTATGGCTGACGTTGAGTGGACACAACAATATACCGGGGTAGTTGAGCACATTTCCTAAATGAAAACCTATTTTACCTTTTTTTTCTTGTGGTGCAAATCTGACACATGCAGATTTTGTATCAACATTCAAAAATAGTCCATTTCGGAGTTCAAACACTGTTTGAACCAAAATCCATTTCAGTATCATATACTCGTACAGTAGATCTCCACACTCATTAGTTTGGTTCATTTTTGAATGATTTTCCCAGATACAATTGTTTATATTCCATTTAATTATTTGTAAAATAGTGGTGCAAGAGAAAATGTTCACTCAGCAAAAAAAGGTCTGTCACATATACTGTATCCTTCTAATTATCTAATTGGCAGTCGTTATTTGCGTGGGTAATAATAATTTGAAATTACCGTGTTACTGATATCATATTTACCATGTTTTCCAGTTGCCCCTGCCTGGGTATGTAGAGGCTTTTCCTCATCCTCGCTACCCACAGGGGAGCCCCACCAGGCTGCCCCTGCAGTATAACCAGGCACTGGAGCCGCCGCCCACTGGCCCTAGCACAGCTTCTCAGCAAAGCCTGCCCAAGGTGGTGAAGGACATGGACAGCATGCACCTGAGTAGCCTCTCCACCTCTGCACTCGTGCAGGCTATCCGGCAGGAGGTGGCCAAGCTGGCAAAGAAGCAGAACGATGTGTTTGAGTTCTAGATTTAACTCTGCCCCCTTGTGTGCTGGAGATGGTTAACTGTGAATTGGTCTTCACCAGAGGCACACAAAGGTGGTACTCCTTAAGACTGATTTTTGATGTTTGTACTGTAAAACAGACTAATCTTCTTTACCCACTGGTTACCCACTGATTGATTTCTTTTCAGACGCCAATGGTGTTTTGCAGTCTCTGACGGAACAGAACGCAACAGAAAATTGTTTGGGGTTTTTTTAGAAACAAAATGCTATCCTCTATTGATGATGTCCCAAGTAACTACATGCATCTTTGTAGATATGTCAATAGGATATGCTAAATATTGAAAATATCATTTTTTCCAAGATTAGACATTTTTTTGTGAATCAGCATCAACTGAGAAGAGAGAAAAAGTAGCATTATTGTTTGTCCTGAGAGGAACAAATGCTTCCTGTCAGATTGTTAAGTATAAACCACAGTGTATATGAGCATGTACAGTATTAGGACACCATGTATCTTATCACTTTTTATAGACCATTAGTTTCAACAGGCTATATCAGTATCAGTTATTTCAAGCATCCATACCATATCGAAGTTCCACGTCACTTTTCTCAAGTTCTTAAGTTTATTTTCGTATCACATATCAGTTTATGGATTTTTAGTTGAACCCAACTGAACATGAAATAAGCTGCATCTATGACGATGTAACATATATATGAAAATGTTTACCTTGATGTATTTGGAATAGAGGGAAGCATTTATGCTTGCAATATTGTTTGGGTATACACAAGTGTTTATCGACTTGTGTGACATTGATAGACATTTTTTAACAGTAATGGATGGTTATTGTATTTAAATACTTAAAACACAATCTTTGACTTAGCTACATGTTTCTCTTAGACACAAAAACCAAAACGGAAAACTTTTATGTTAATTCATATTTGCAGCTGGATGGACATCAAAGAGTTGCAGTTTTATATATCGAGCCCGGTGGTTTTAAGATGCACAGATGGTTCAATGCACATATAACCCCCAAACCTTTGTCACAAAACAATTGTCTTTGCTGCTGGAAGTAGTGCCACCGTTTCTTGTAATGTTAAACTATAAAGAAGGTGAGTCTATCATTTGTTTACTGGCCTTAAGACATCCTAACGGTCTCACTGGGTGCATTTCATGAATAAAATACAAAGTTCATGTAAGCTATTGACCTAATGAGAGGTCCTTAATCAGTACTCCTGTTCTAAGAAGTTTTAAGTGCACAAATCCTGATGTCTTTGTGTAATATTGTGAATGTCTGCCTGAGCGTCCACTCAGATTGAGTGTACAGTACAGCACCTGTGGTTGTCCAAAAACTTTTCAGAAGCAATGTGTTCAGTGTGAACTTCAAATGTTGAACATCAGTGTGCCCTGGAATCACCCAGTTTGTTAAGGTGCAAAATGCATATATGCTGAGGTAGACATTTATCATAAAAAAAAATAATTTCATGTTTGAAAACTGCTTCATCACATTAATTACTCAGTTATATTTTATTAGCAAGACAGTACATGAAAGCATGACATAACAACATACCAGGTGACATAAAAACAGAAATCTTTCAATCTGTTAATATAGTTAAAATTAGATTTTTTTAAAAAGCCCACAAACATAAAAGCAAAGAATTAGGATTTAGGATTAGGGACCAGGTCTCCAAATGCGATGTAAAGTACAAAGTAATGTTCTGGGGAGAATGCAGTTCTTAAAGTACATGTTAAACAAAAGACCCAACCTTCTGATTGCTACTGGAATAAAAGAGACCCATATGTGTCAGAATTATTCCAGCAGCAACAAGGAGGAAGGAGGTCAATTCTTTATTTAGTGGACAATCGGGGCATTCAAGGATATAACTAACCTTTTCATGACATGTTTCATTTAAAATCTTGAAGCTAATTGCCCAATTAGCCATCTTTATTTAGTCAGTTTTGAAATCAGGCAAAGGCCATCGCACCAGGGCAGTTCATTATATAAAACTATGAACTATTCAACAAAACCCTATAAAAACAAAGTCATTAAATTATTGCACACATGAAAGGAATTCATAAGACTCACTCACAAGACTGATAACTCATTTTTCTTTGTGACATAAGAGCCAACACTAGGTTATGATGAATTCTTAATGCAGAATTGCTGCCTTGGGAATGGAAAGTGGGACTGACTGCAGATGAGTATATACTGTAGCAAGAGTGCTGCTATATGTTTGCATCAAGATTCAGATGTTCAGATATTTAAAATCACATGGAATGCATTATCGATTATTATATTAATAAATGCTGTCATAAGAAAGATGCAGGTTGTGACATAAGACAGAAAACTATGAAGTGAAAATGCCTTTAAATCATTATGTCCTTTCACACGACAGTACTGCTGTTACATCCATCATGAAGGAATTTATCCTTTTTGCATTATGACTTTTGGGCAAACCCTCCTTCTCTTCCAATAAACGTTCTTTTATACTCATGCCTGTTGGAGTGTAAGTAAGGTATAAGGAAATACTGTATGTCTTAAACTCAACACGAACTTGGTTGTTGCTTGTTTTCCCAAGGTTCCTTTTACCCATAATTCAGAGGAGCACTTAATGTCTTAAGAACTGTACTAATTACAGTGAACCCATTTTTTGTGTATACCAGAAGTGAACACCTTTCCACATTCTCATGATGGAAAACATATTATATTAAATAAAAGGGTTTTAGGTGGTTTATTGCTTTAGAAAAAAAATTGAATATTTATTCTATAAAATGAAGTGAGCTAAATCTATTAAAAATTAATGTCTTTTTGTCTTCCTGACTGGTTTTCTCATTTCCTTTTCATCTGCTTGATCTTGTTATATTTAATGTTCCTCAGATGTTGATCTGACAGAGAGACCTTGAGACATGGAGAATAAAAGAAATATTAGCCTACATGATTAAAATCAAATAAATTTTTTTATTAGAAGAATCCATCATCAATCTGTGTCTTCAGTACCTCTTTAACTTTTTGCATGATATTTTTCCTGATGAGCAATATCAAAAGCATTTCGTTGCACTGATGCTCCTCTTCTATATTCTTCCCTAGTACTTTTATAAATTTTCACCTAATTAGTAGTAGTGGTGATTGTTATTATTACCATCTACTTACACTACTTACACCATAGGGATGTCAAAGGTCCCTTTGGATCACAAAAAAACAACATTAAAAGCTTGCAGAGTATTTCCTTGCTCCAGGAGGCAAAGTAATGGTTGACACCACAACAGATTTTGAAGTTTTTTGTTTTTCTTGGTGTTCTGCAATGAATATAACAACAATACAACACACTGTATCAACACAGTCTGGTCTGGAATAATGTGTGTGGCTGAAGAAGACTTGGCAAGTATACATCTCTCAGCTTGAACTTGCTATTTCAGAACTGTTTGAACTTCGCGATTGCACTCTTGACTGTATATAACTAGCTTTTTCAGTTGTGCTTCACAATCACTTCCTTATTTTGAAACCACGGTGTAGACTCTCCCTAGTCATCATCTCCACCTAGCAAACTTCTGAAGGCTAACTGAGAGAAATTTAACATTGCAACATCCCTACCCTTAGTCCACAAACTGCAATGTCAATAGCACCTATGAGTTTGAATATTTTTTCCTTAATTTAAACTTAATCTGAACTATGAAGCAGAGGGTAGACTGCCCCTCCTTGAGACACCCAAGGGTTCCCTGAACATAGTCTTTGAGATACTTGGGTGCCTTCCCAACTCCAAGACGATAGCATGTTTCTGTTTTTGATTCCTGTTTCAAGGGCCCAAGACCAACTTCCTTCTGTACTGGAGTGTCTGGCTCAGTGTTTCTTCTCCTGTGGGGTTGAGTCCCTGGTACAGATCTCATCTTATAGACTGGAGATGGTCTATTTCTTATTATAACATGAATCTGATACAAGTGCCTTTTTGTCCTCATGAGTTTTCACCTTCCAAGACACTGGCCCACTTCTTTCAATGCTTATTTCCACAATCCCCCTCTTGCCTGTGTACCCTCTCCCTAGACAGACTCAGATCCAGACTCTGCCCCGGGCAAGCCTGCCTTTTTTTTCTTATTTGACATGATTCCATTGAACCTTCCAAGTCAGTGAAGGACACACCAGGTCCAGCTGGGTCCTGATCTTCTGGTTCATTTGCAGCTCAGCAGTGGCCTTTACTACAAAGGGAATTTAACCTACTGAGACTTAACTCAAGTTTATCAAGCAAACTCAGGGTCGAAAAACTCTGATCACTTACAGTGGTGTTAAACGGTACTATGACAGTGAATAAGATGTTGTTAGTTGAGTCGTTGGCTGGACACTGCAGGCGAATAGGGTAAAAAAAAACAACAACTAGAATAGATACAACCATGAATATTTTCTAGATTTCTTACATTAAGACAATATTTTTTTGTATTACAGGTTCTCTGAAATATTATGTTTAAATATGCAAATGAGGCACTATCTAAGGAAATATGCGCTAATTTGCATCAATTTCAAGAAAAAAAATCTGAACATTGGATTAAGTCCGATTAAAAATTATTGTTTTATTTTTTTGACACATTATCCTTAAATGTTTTTAGAGAGAAGATTTTGGATATCTTTTTATTATTTCATAAATAATATAAAATACTGTCAACAGGCATAAAAAAAGCAAATTTTGATCTAGTACGATGTTCCATATTTCAGGCTATGGAAAATATATGAACAGACCCCTCAGTAAGGACCTTCAGAATATAGTCAGGAATATGACTAGAAAGTTTGGTGTAAGTAGGTGCTACTGAAGTGGAGATTTTAGGCTCAGAGTATGAGAAAAAAAACTCATTTTGAAAAAAAGGCCTGTAAAGACACACTATACTGCTAAAAATCTGTGCAGCCCAGTCAAGTCCTCCACACCAAACTCGCTCATCCATGTCTTTATGGACTTTTCTTTGTGCACTGGCGCGCAGTCATGGAACAGGAAGGGGCCATCCCCAAACAGTTTCCACAAAGTTGGGAGCATGAAATTTTCCAAAATGTCGTGGTATGCTGAAGCATTAACAGTTCCTTTCACTGGAACTAAGGGGTCAAGCCCAACCCCTGATAAACAACCGCACACCATAATCCCCCCTCCACCAAACTTTACACTTGGCACAGTGAGTCAGGCAAGAACCGTTCTCCTGGTAACCGCCAAACCCAGATCCATCAGATTGCCAGACCGAGAAACGTGATTCATCGCTCCAGAGAACATGTATCCACTGCTCTAGTGTCCAGTGGCGGGGTGCTTTACACCACTGCATTCAACGCTTTGCATTGCACTTAGTGATGTAAGGCTTGGTTACAACTGCTTGGCCATTGAAACCCATTCCATGAAGGTGTCTACACACTGCTCTTGAACTAATGTAAGGGCCACACAACATTTAGAGGTCTGATTTTATGTGGCCTACCACTTCATGGCTGAGTTTCTGTTGTTCCCAATTGCTTCCACTTTGTTATAATACCACAAACAGTTCACCGTGGAGTATTTACTAGTGAGGAAATTTCATGAACGGACTTACTGCACAGGTGGCAACCTATCATGGTACCACGCTTGAATTCACTGAGCTTCTGAGAGTGAACCATTCTTTCACAAATGTTTGTAGAAGCAGTCTGCATGCCTAGGTGCTTGATGTTATACACCTGTGGCCATGGAAGAAGAACACATGAATTCAATAATTCTTTTGGCAATATAGTGTATGTATTGCAGAATTCTACACATTCCAGTAGAAATTGGAAAGTTACACCAACATCACAAACGACGACGATTACTCGTGAAGTTACCTGGATATGCAAGTAACCTCACTTCGTAGTACAGGCCACAAGTGTGACTCCATTGGTGGCCTGAGGGGTTAACTAACATGTAGACAATTTTGTTTTGAGGCTCTCCTCCCGCATGTTCCTCATGCTGTTCTCTGCTTGCTCAGATAGCTCTTAGATGGCACATCGTATGATGCAGTTGTTAATGCTTGATGCGATTTCTATCAGGGTTTCCATGGGTGGCGAGGATCAACCTCAATTGTCACTGTCACGGATTAAGATAGGTGAGCTTCCTGTGCCATGATTTAACAAATTGGGCTGACTAGAGCATGGTTCAGTAGTTATTATATTTAAAGTCTGGGGCTGTAAGGGTGACCTCTCACCCCCTCTTAGTTTTCTTGCTCAGTTTTGCTCAATTCCTGGATACCTGTGGGATCATGATCATGTTATTTAATCCCAAATACAACTGAACCAATATGCCTAATATTTGTTTGACACAACTTCAGACTACACCAAATACATAAAAGGTCTGTCCTAAGGCATTTATTAGTTTATGACTCTGGGAAAGTGGGGAAAGACAGAAACTTCCACCAAACCACTGTTTCTTCGAATATCACTTTAACCAAATCACACACATTTAGCATATTCTATGTGATCTCCTTTGTATAATTAATGTAATAACTAATGTAATATTTTAACTTCAATTCACTGAGCTTCCAATGAAACAGCTTTTCTCTCTGGATTAGTTGGTAAGAAGATTGCCTCCCTATAGTAAAAGCCTATTTTTAACACTCTTTTGATAACCATACATATATGAATGATTTAAATATGGGGTTCAATCTTCATCCATCCCGTGGCAAGTGATGTTACAACGCTGAAGTTACCTTCTGAGTTGGCAGTAAAAGGAGAAAGTTAAGGGAAACTGTGGAAAGCAGGTTAGACATTTTAGATAAAGCCTTAATGCTGTCTGAGGCTTACTTATAAATTTGTGAAACCTTTATTCTATTTGTTAAAATTCAAAAAGAAGATTTCATTGCAAAGAATTTGTGATCCATGGAGGTTTTCATATCTGTAAAAACTTTTCTTGTGAAAGGCCCTCTGCTTCCTCCTACTCAGGAGTCTCTCTCTCTCTCTCTCCCCCTGTCTGTGTGTGCTTGATTACAGGAGTTGGATCTGGTATGTGGGTGCCCAGTGGCAAACTGCTAATCATCTTCCATCAACTCTGCTTTATATTTTGGACTTCAACTCCACCACGCTGCAGATCTTAGACTCAGCTAGTCTTGCTCTAGCAAGACTTTTGATTATCTCCTGCTTGTTTAGCTGTTTTTGCTAATTACTGTTTCTTGCGCTCTGTATTTACTCACCGTCTGGACCCATACTTATTTCTATAGGCTTACATTGTGAAAGAAGCGGTTGTGAAACGGTATATAATTGTGACAACTCCTGGGAAATGACTATCCCTATTTCCCTTCAGTCTGATAACATTTGGAAAGTCTTGAAGAGGTTGCTCTATGGGCCACACAATGTGGAAACTATGCAAAGCTATGTGGAAGATCTATGTCATTTTCTTCTGCACCACTGAGCAAGTTTATTTTTTTTATATACCTTCTTTATTGTACACATATTCAAATACAGAAATAATAGTAGATAACCAAACAACAGAAAACATAAACCAAAACGATAAAACAATAGTAAAAAAACAAAAACAAAACAGGGATTGTGTGCTACATGTATCATATTTACACCGAGAGGCCACAGCATAAAGCCTTACCTAGTCCAATTGTATACCAATACCATGAAAAATGTTTTTTTTCACAAGTTTTTCTAAGATTATGTCTAATTTTTTCAAAAACAGCACCGCCCCTAGGCGACCAGCGGCTGCTGCTGCTCCGCTACGTATGGCAGATAGTTTAGACACTGATGTGTTTGTTTTTGTTTTTGTTTTTTGCTGGTAGATTATAAACTTCCTACTTGAAGGTAGATATCGTTATTTTCAGAATTTCATTGGCTACACAAAGTGCCAGTCATGGGCACAATTACTTGCAACTGGCTCAGCCCCTCGAAATATTAGGGGCTGGCCCTTCCTTACAGCGCGGGCTCGTGTTGGCTAATGTAGACTGTGTAGCCTACGTGACATGTGAGCTCCTAATGGGTCGGAATTTGTGTCACTCGAAAGGTCAGAGTTCAGCAGATGATTTGTATACAAGACATCGTAGTTGTTTTACACATAGACATAATATACATAGACGCCGCATCGACTGCTGCTGCCTATTGGCGCTGACGAGCCGTGCGGCCGCCATCTTGGTCCGGTCAACCGCTCCACTCAAGTCTAATCTGTTTGGCAGGTGCAACGAGCTGTCAGCGCATTTAATTAATCATAACTCACTGAATACCGAACTGATTTTC